>JAUELF010003303.1:0-18317 GCA_031471495.1 Clinocardium nuttallii
TGATTGAGATACAATCAAAAATAAAGACTGTATCGTGTTAACAAGAAATTGTTTACAGACGCACGGACAACGGACGAATCGCCACGACATAAGCCCTTCTGGCCTTTGGCCAGTAGAGCTAAAAAACGAGTTCACCAACTTTGTCAGAATGCTGTCCTGGTGATGTTTTTCCGAGTCAAATATGTGCTATGTCGGGTCAAACATAAGGCCACTAGACCAAATCAGGGAGGTAGATAAGAGGGATAGGCAACTCATGTACACCTGTTATCTGGTTAAATAGTTTTAACTTCAATTTAGCTTAGTGATATAAATATTTTGACTGGGTTATAGCAATGTTTAAAAATTCCATTCTGTCAAAGTTCAAGATGCTTACATTAAAAGAAAAGTTTCAGAATGTTAACAAAATCTTCCTTTAATTTGGTAAATAAACCAAACGTCTGTAAAATAGATATCTTGGTGTATATGTGTTTTCATTCTAAACGTAGCTTTCGAAACGCCTGCTGCTGAAGGGTTATTAAACATTGTCAAACGGTCCAAGTTCTGTCAGCTTGTCACATATTGCTTAAACATGGTAGTCACATACCTACAAATTAGACCCATTATAGGTCAAATTATATATACTGTTCACATTGTACTTTCATAAGCGTAATTTAAACTTATGTTAACTTAAGTAAATTCTGATTAGAAGTAGCAGACAGACAGCCTGAACTGGTATACACTGTGCTAATAAACCAACGTGTAGGGCTCGTGATTACACTGATAAAACAAGAGCCTAACATCAAAAACACCCACAATGGGAATCAGAAGAGAATTATTTTCCTTGATTTCAATAATCTTGAGGACTCCTTATTGGAAGTAGATCATGTATTCCGGGTATGCCTGTGTATCGCTGAAGATGACGAACTCTTCTGGGTTTATGATGTCATTACACACGGAGTTGTATCTGAAATGAATGTAAAATAATTTGGTCACAAACGGGACAATAGTTCAGAAATCATCCCCTTCACCTCTGGATGACAAGTTTGACTGTTACACAAATACCCATTAAATAACTGTATACCGATAACAAAGTACCGACCTGTTCGAGGGACACTTGAGTAACGATAAGTGTAATCATGTGTAAAATATGAAAAGCAAATCAAGAAAACAAAGAGGGACAATACTATTTGCTGGTTGTTTTCATATGACAGATTTGTACCAGAAAATGACCCCAATTTAAACGTTATTTGTTGATTATCACATGTTCAATATATCGTTAGTCCACAATTCATGTGTAGCCCCATGGCAATGTGAAGCCGAAAGGGTTATTACACAACACACCATCTGGTCTGATGATGGTTGTTTATATATTAACCTCGCCAGAAGATTATTGTGTTGAAATAGAGGTGGAATGTTGTTGCTTATGACAGTTGTTACTATCAGCAGGTCTTTAAAATCGTTTAGAATATGTCATAAAGCCATATAATGGATTCTAGATATGAGTCAACGGTGGAATCGCGAAAAAAAGTATCAAGGGTCATTATGTCCACATAATACGTGTATCCCAACGGGTATGTGAAGCCGACGAGATGATTGAATAAGACACCATTTACTAGGACCTTGTTAAAATATAGGCATGTCTAAAGAGGAATTTTAGGTGGATATAGAGGAGAAACGTTGTTTCATGGCGGTTTTTACTATAAGGAGTTTATGAACTTATAAATGAACTTATACGAGAAAGTTTAATTTAAATTGTAAATGCATTTAACAATATGAAATATATGTGGTCTTGCAATAACTCGAAATGGAGTGTGCGCACAGACTTTCTCTAATTGAAGAGAGTCAATTTACTTTATAATGCACTGATTTATTATTGCCAGCTTCGAACATATTTATACTTTAGTGTGAACTGTTAACGGCCAGCCAGTGACACACTTCTAAAACCTTAAACATTTTGATTATGTGTATTAGCAATCATCGGAACTGCTGCTATATTGTTTTCTAAAGTATTTGTTAAAAGGCATGTTTTAAATGCAACTTTTTAAATATGATTTAGTACATTACCTGTCCGTAGTTGACCCGGATATCAGTGGGGGAAAGCGTTCATTATATACTCCTTTTACGAGTTGGACAGTCTTACCAGTTAATACCTTCACCATGTACATTCGTTTATAGCCGTCGATTGCCACTGGAGAATAGACATTGTTGGCTGAATACTTGGAGTTAACGGCGAAATAGGTTCCTTGCCCGTACCATACAGCCCCATCTAAAACGAGATTATGAAAAGTTGTTAAAATATTCCACAAACTGTTCAACCGGGCCTTATTGCTTATATGGATCTTTAAGTCAATATCTAACAAATTATTACCACAAATAACATTTGCGAATAATACGAAAACAAACATAAACGGTTCATAGGTAACAACCATAAGTTTTTCATTGGAGTTCCTGAATACTCCGAGTTTACGGTTAAATAGTGTCCTTGCCCGTATCATAAACTCCCAGGTAAAGCAAGATTTTGATAAATTGTTAACATATTTCATAAATCGTTCCACTGGGACTAAATGCTACATGGCTCTTTAAGCCACATCCAACAATCTTTACCTCAAATTACATTTGCGAAAAATATAAATCAAGATCAGCATGTAATATATTCCTTTGATTATTGTTTAATGCATTCATTTAGGGTATGATTGTACTTCTCCCAATATGTCAGCTTGATAGGTGTTAACATGTTGTTGTAATAGAGTTATTTGCTCAAAAATAATTTTCCCTGGTGCATTTACTTTTATGGTACACTACGCATCTGTTACTTGACTTAATACCTCTATAGAATGTATTATATGTACCAACATAACGATATGGTATCAGTTATAAGCATATGTAAACAAATAGCATTGGCATGGCCTGAATTGAATACGGTCAGTCAATGCAGATTGGTCACGTATGGTTCAAACTAACGCTGGATCGTCATGGATACCATTGTTTATAAAGTTATTAACATGTCCATATGGAATTTGAGATTAAGCATATTAGACATTTATTTCATGTTGAGAATTAAGGAATTGACGGTTTTAAACACGTTCATTACGATATACTATGTTGCTATTTTATTTGGCCTACAAATGTATTGGAGTTTGGGTGTGTTTTTTAAGTTGCGAGCTACACGTGAATGTTGAATGTCTACATGAGGTTAAGGTTTAACAAAGGTTAATTGGTGCTATATAAGTCACTCAAACATTCTACATGACCGTCATTAATATCACAAAACCGCAAGGCGATTTCACTCGATGTGGTTAGAAATGATATGGTGTGATCATTTCACACGGCAGATGGGTATGTAACTTATCATTTATTGTGCAAAGGTTTTATCGGCATATTTAAAAAATGGAATCTGAGCAAATTTATAATGTTATATAAAAACCCGTTTTGAGATGATTATTATGTTATTGAATTGTTTAGAGAATTTCTGTGGTTCACGAAGTAAATGTTTTCACAGAAATTGAGTCCGTTAGGAGTGTGACAATGTGTTCATATGCTATTGGGGAAATATATTTGTATGTAAGGGATAGCGTGAAAGTGGGAAATGTAAATGAATAGTAGTTTCGAGAAGCGAGAAATAAAGATAAATAAAGATGTGTTCATCATAGGAATATAAAATGGTAGGGTGTTAAGTTACGGTACATTCTTGACTTAATTGTAAGACATGGTAATTTGTTATATTTCTAGGCGTTTTATGTCTAAGGCTAGTCTTTGGTGATAGCAACGATTCTCGTTCCAAACGCAGAAGTTTGAAGAACCAATATCGTATGTGTGACGAAGTCCACAACTTAAGAAGACGTCGTAACGGGTGACATTAGGAAGAGTATCCTCAAAGGACGCGTAGAGCCATATATCCACAGTTTGTGTGGCTTGTCGATCCCGGAGTCGGAGGATATATACGTCGCAGTGTTAAGAGTTCAGCGACTATTTGAAGTCAGGAGAATGGTATAGTTCGTTCTAAAGGACAACAAGTCGTTCGTAATTCCAAGTACCATAATAAGGATCCAGAGACAGAAATGATGGGACAGGCTAAGTGATTTGGGTGAGAGTGTGGTTGATAGCGCGTGAGTAAGTGTTTTATATTATTGCCTCTCGTTTTGTAAGGAAAGAAATTGTTATTGTATAAACTTGTACATTGCTTTGTAAATTAAACTAGCTTTTTATTAATATTTAAAGATTAGTTTCAATTCTACTATAGTATACATAAACAATAAAACTGATGGTTGGTTAAAAACATCTGTTTTTCAATTCAACATTGTAAAACTGTTCGTTTTGACATTCAACGTTATTATACTGTTTTTAAACATAACCCTGTATATATTCATACTCACTTGACTATCAATTAAGGAACATCTCAAACATTTAAAGTGTAATGATTTAATTGAGCTGAAAGAAAATTGGCTAAATAAATGTTAGCTGCTGTAAATACGTCGTAAGCACGTTTCTTCAAGTGGGAAAGGATCGAATTAAACATATCGTTTCCAACTTAAGAGGACATTTACGATCATTTTGTAAGTTATTGTTATCTTATAGCTGTGTAAGCACATTTGAGTGATTTATATGTGTAATCAACTAGTAATTTATACTGAGTATGCATCGAATGTTGTCATGATAAAGAAATCGTGTTACAATCTCACCAAATGTTTTCCCAGCGTGCCCTCTGTCAAAACCGTTGGAGGTAATAAATACTTCCGCATGTTCTTTAATACCGTGCCATAATGTTCTCTCTATGTCGGCAACACCTTTTAATTCAGTTTCAAGTTGTTTTTTCCGCGTTGCATACTGCTGGTACAATACTACGTTCTGAATTCGTTTTATCTGAAATATTCATTGAAAGTCAATACTTGAAAAAACCCTCAGAATAATGGTTCACGAAGTGACATGTTGCTTTTATTGAAAAGGAAAGGGTATAGGTTCAAATGATTTTCTTTACTCTACATTCGAAAACAAAAGAGCGCAACCGAAGTGAATTCCGATATCAGAAGTCAAACTAAAGAACGAATCACATTCGATCTTATGTAACATTTACAAACCTGCGGCAGATTAATATTAATCGTACTTCTTTTAAAAGGATCCTTGATCCATACACCAATACATATTAAGATACCAAGGACACTCCAGGGAATAACACAGGGAATCCTTTTGAACACAACCGAAACAAAATGCAGAAATGGTTCAGCAACTGTGTGGCTTTCGAGACAAGAAGCATCACAAAGGATTATGTTGCTTCTTCTCATATTTTAATCCGAGTTTTCTTAATAGTACCAACAGTCCAGGTAAGTGAGAACAATCTACTGTCGAGCTATTCAGTTAGTCTGTGTAGGCACGTCCTTGGCCATTCACTTCTGTACCTAGAGCTCCTAGTCCTGTGTTGCTGTTGGTTGGGATCTTTAATGATTGTGACAATAGTCCAAACAGACCCTGCGACCGACCCTTAGACGTATATTTCCGAAGCTTAATTTTCGTTTCAGTTTACTTTTGAAAACACCATGACATACGAAGTATTTGTATATAATGAGGAAGTTTTCCGGTTGCCATAACATTTTAAAATATATTTGATGATACCCATATCGTTTATAAAGATTGTTCACATTGTTGCCCGAATGTTTACAGTCTTCTGCTTCATATAATGGGATGGTTTAAGACGTACACTATACAACGTTTCTACTTAAGATAGCTCAGTAGCGTGCCCATCATTACATCATCATCATTAAATAAAACGCGTTTACACGCAACGGGATTGATCATGCATGTTTTGTAGCATTATGCTTATTACACACCCATGCCAACACATGTATGTTTATTATGTAAAACAAATACCAAAACAATACCTTCCCAATCGTAGATAAACCTCCAAGGGTGTTTTTAAATTCTGTTACTACATTTTGATATTCCAGGTCTGTGGGGTTGAGTTCAACTTCTTTTAAATTTTCCGTTTGGTCCATGGGGTCCCAGAAAGCAGGTAGCATTCCAAAGTCACCTAATTAAGTTAATGATAATTTCGTTTGTATTTCAAAACTCAATAATCGCCCGTGTATGGAACAAATGAACAAGATGGCGTGTGTTAACAGTGTAGATCTAGATCAACCTGTACATTCTCAGTCTCATCAGTATATACATTGTATACATATGTGCAGGCTTTTATTCTGAGTGCAAAGGAAGAAGATTACTACTACCAATGTTGACTTCTACACCACCGATTCGGCTGTATGTCCATATTAATAAATGACGGTTAGAAAGATAGCTTTAAAGGTTACGAAATGAAATAGCATTTTCAACACGGAGAAAGCATTAATCCTATTCTCTTCTGAATGTAAAAACTTGTATTATATCTTTCAGTGTCAATGCCAATATTGAGGTTGTTGCTATAAATACAGATACATATGATTCAGCTTGTAACAAGCAGTCTAACTTGAAATCAGAATTGTTTGCCTTTTAGTATCAAAATATACCAACATTCGTATTACACGTACGATGGAGTCACTCTAGTTTGAACATGGCATGGTCAACTTTAGGGAATTCGGGGCTCACAACGTTAACGAATCAATGTTCTACGATAACTGAATATATTCTTTTATTTGTTGTTTAAGAAATAAATGTTTTGCAACAAACGATAAAACGTGAAACATAGAAAATGAATCATACCAATAGAAAGGTCTTTTCTTATGACTTCAACTAATGTTTTTCTGTTCTTGCTGTCTTTTATATTCTCTTGCATCTTCTGAAAGTCAACAATATAGTGCTTGCCATCACTGTCCTTAAACTCCTTTGTGCTTTCATCTGCAATATATTGTAACACTTAACAAGTAAGTCAGATTCTTTATTCTTCACGTCTAAATGTTTCACACTAAAGAACGGTCGTAATTGTTAAAACTGCGCTTTTTCATATATAGTTGTACATGGTATTATTTCCTGTACTGTAAGTGCTCATTGTGGTTAATTTCTAAAATCAAACTTGTAGTCACAAACACTCAAAACCGCTGATCCGGTCATCGTTGAACCTCCTTAACAGAAGACCGCAGCTCTACGCCAAAACAAAGTGAACTAAGAGTAAAATTTGCAAGTATTCTGTATCGAAAGAGATACTTTCATATTTGCCTAAATCTTACTAGTAAACTTGTTTTGCACTCTATTTAGGTGAAATAAATATTTGATCGATAACGCTAGCCAAATTTTAGCATATCACACAAAACCAGCCTTAGATACGCTGCGACACGAGAAGATCCAGATCAATATATGTCTCTGCATATTCTCGTCATTAAATTGCACAGACATCATTGACGCATTTTGAAAACAGTTATATTTATTTTGAATGACCTACCACTGACTACATTTTGAGTTTGTCGATGTTCATTAACACATGGCATATGTGCTATTCGACATGGATGGTAACGGGTATACATCGGGTCTTTTAGAAATGCGAAGCACAATGCGAGCACCAAACTGTTTGATTAAGTACTTCACTGTGAACTTAGAACATAATATTGCTTGAGATTTTTGACATTTCTTTAAAAGATGCACATGCTGATCTGAACCTGCAATGAAATGATAAATTGCAATGAATCTGCTACAATCGTAACCTTACTTTGTTTGTAGGCATCTTCTAACATATAAGCTATTCTTCTTGGATACGGTACCCACAGTTTACCTTCGTCTTCCGTGTAACACCATTCTAAGTACTGCAGGATGAAATGAGAACTTAACTTTAATATCATGGTAGATCTTATCAGAACATAACAAGTATATCTTTATAGATAGTATGAGAACATTACATTGATATCATGGTAGATTGTATTATAACATAATGACAATATAATGGTAGATTGTATCAGAACATACCATTAATATCATGGTAGATTTTATAAGAACATAATGACAATATCATAGTAGATTGTATAAGAACATAACATTAATGTCATGGTAGATTTTATAAGGACATAATATTAATATCATGGTAGATTGTATAAGAACATAATGACAATATCATGGTAGATTGTATAGGAACATAACATTAATATCACGGTAGATTGTATAAGAACATAATGACAATATCATGGTAGATTGTATGAGAACACAATGGCAATATCATGGTAGATTGTATGAGAACATAACATTAATATCATGGTAGATTGTATCAGAACATAATGACAATATCATGGTAGATTGTATGAGAACATAACATTAATATCATGGTAGATTGTATAAGAACATAATGCCAATATCATGGTAGATTGTATGAGAACATAATGACAATATCATGGTAGATTGTATGATAACATAACATTAATATCATGGTAGATTGTATAAGAACATAATGACAATATCATGGTAGATTGTATAAGAACATAATGACAATATCATGGTAGATTGTATAGGAACATAACATTAATACCATGGTAGATTGTATAAGAACATAATAACAATGTCATGGTAGATTGTATGAGAACATATCATTAATATCATGGTAGATAGTATAAGAACATAATGACTATATCATGGTAGATTGTATGAGAACATAACGAGTATATCATGGTAGATTGTATAAGAACATATCGATTATATCATAGTAGTTTGTATGAGAACATTACGACAATATCATGGTAGATTGTATGAGAACATAACATTAATATCATGGTAGATTGTATGAGAACATAACGCCATTATCATGGTCTATTGTATGAGAACATAATGACAATATCATGGTAGATTGTATAAGAACATAACGACAATCTGTCTCTTTAAATGATTGCCTATCTGTTGGGGTAGTTCTTATATCTTGTAATATTTTGTCAAAATTTTGTTATAGAAATAAAAGAGAACAATCACACACATGGACTCTGACTGATTTATTGATGTATCATACCTCCGTAAATGTTAAGCTGAAAGGTATTCTGATATACTTTTCAAATGTTGAATCGAAAGGTTATTATAGATAGGGGCCTAGTTCAATGTTTATGCATAGTGTGATCCATATTGGCAACGCTCTGCCAAAATCCACCGGAACCCATGTATGATGTTCGTATTAAGTATCATATCGTATCCCTTCATTAAGTTTAGTCATTAAGCATTTCTGTTCCACTCGTAAACAATATGCTATGGTTATTTTCCTGTAGCACCGCTCATACGTAAAGCTTATTCGTCAGGTTGAGCATAGACATCTGAAACCCTATAGGCGTGAATTACAAATAAAAGAAAGAAATGTTACGAAAGTGGGAAGATAACATGGATGTATGGTATTAGCGCAACCCCGGTACAACCAACTTTCCGACAAGTTTAGATCGATGGTTCTAACAAGCATGAGCATCCACATACTTTACTCTACATCTGCGCGCCGATGGAAGAATGAATTATTGATTTTTAATTCATTCCGTATAAGATTTACTGATGGCACTTATATAGACTCAAATATTCTAGATACCTTATTGACAACGTTTCCAACTTTTTTTTGTCGTTCAATGGATCGCAGCTCTTCTATTTCACCCAATATCTGCTTGTGACATCTATTTACATTTTCTCCCATACCACTGAGATGAATTTTCTTCTGCTTCAAATCGATATCGATTTTGGTTGTAAAACCTTCTCCAATATATAGTATCTTTTTCTGTGAATCAAATATATGTATAGAAAAATATATGTGTGTATGTATATAAACAAGCACACACACGCATAGTAAAAGTATATAGAAAACGCATACTCGAGTCTGGAGAGTATACGTTACGACTGACACACATCTAAATGTAACTGAAACACTTTTTATGGGGAACTTACATTTTCCATACGAGAGTCAATACATACGTAAATATACTAAGAAGTAACATAACTATCACATTAAATGCATGTTGTGTACTGCGTGTGAATGACGCCAAACTTCTAAATTGTGAATGACATGAAATCACAATTTAGTGACGTCATATCATATTTCAGTGACAATCCATAGCAATATTTGATATCATTTTTGACGTTGTCAAATACAAAATTTAAATCAGTCGTTTTGTATTTGCTGGTGGTAATCTGTTAGTTTTGCGCAATAAAACGTACGTATATATTAAAATATTATAACATATCTAAATGGACCTTTTCCTTTTAAATGAAATACACTTATCCTTCATTCTCACGGTTCGACTAATTACCTGGGCTGATATATACTATGTAAGCTCTAAACCAACCTTGTTAGCTTCTTGATCCAGTATTTTCATATCGTCAAAAGCCTTATCTGTAATTAAATTGATACTAGTGGCTTTCCTATCATCATTTATTTTCATCTTGATGCCACTGAATGCAGCTTTCTCTTCCTTTGGGTCGTCGGAGACGATTTGAAACAGGACGAAATCCTTCATTGTTCTGGCTTTTACTTCTTTATTGCCGCCTTGTTCGTCATTTCCATCGTCGTCAGAAAAACGAACACCTTTCAAAAACAATATATGCACTATACGTATTGGATGTACAAGTGCACTTGCCTTACATGAACAAATCAAATATATCTGACGTTATTTCAGGTTAACGAGGGTACGTTTCTAGCTCCTTCATTTTTTCTTGTTTCCATGGCAACCGAAAAAACACTTTAAAATTCATCTCCTACTCTTGTGCTACTTTTCAAATACTTTTATAGAAGTATTTTTCAGTTGACCCTCTTCCAAATTCTATCAAGACATATTGATTGGTCGAAAATATGGCCGCTAGGGGTACGGGTTTATTTTGCATTATGTAGCTAAACTGAAAACTTAACAAATCTTCTCCTGCGAAAGTGTCAGGTCAATTTTCAAATTATTTTGTAGAAAGGTTCTTGGGTGACTCTCTATCAGATAATTTCAAGCCGTGTTGATTAGTCAAAAAACATTGCCGCCAGAGGGCGGGCTATTTTGCCTTATTAGGCGATAGTGAAAACTTAAAAAAATCATCTCTGACGAAAATGTCGTTCCGATTTTCGAACAATGCTGTCGAAATGTTCCATGGGTGACTCTCTGTCAGATTCCACCAGACAATGTGGATTGGTCTTAAAATATGACCAGGGAGGCGGGCTGTTAGCCTTATATTAGCTTTAGTGAAAACTATAAAAATCTTCTCCTTTCAAACTACTTGGCCGATTTTCAAATAAGTTAAGAAATGTTCATTGGCTGACATTATATGAGCTTCCTTCAAGCCATGGTGATTGGTAAAAAAACATGGCCACCAGGTGGCGGGGCTGTTTGGAGATTTAATTGTTGCCTAATGGCAGTGGAGCCATATTGGCCCTCTTGGACATCTTGTTATTACAGGTCACAAAGGACACATTTTACACTTGATTACATGGCATTATACTGCGCGACTTCTCTAAAGAAGAACTACATAGATGTATCTGGTCGTTCTCGTCTTTGTTAAGCTTCTGCAAAGTATTT
Organism: Clinocardium nuttallii; assembly: GCA_031471495.1. Taxonomy (NCBI): domain Eukaryota; kingdom Metazoa; phylum Mollusca; class Bivalvia; order Cardiida; family Cardiidae; genus Clinocardium; species Clinocardium nuttallii. Next base: position 11,397 of record JAUELF010003303.1, read on the forward strand.
GACAACGATACAATGGACAAGACATTTTGCTCTGTAATCGCTATTAAATTTGAAAAAATAGATATTTGTGTTCCGGCCATAGAGTGAATCAGGTTTAACATCGAACCATATAAGAACGTTCTATAAATAGCTATGCATCCTGTTTTACCACTAATGCATTACTAGTCCATGCTATAATGCCAGTGTACACACGTGAGAAGTCTCCTAAGTAAATTATCCTGGTTTTTTTACAATGCATGTATTTATCTGTTTTCAATTTATATTTAATTAAAATGCAGGTTTAAACACCTATATATTACCTTTTTTAGGCTTTATGCTTGAACGCTTCTGCCCAAGCTGGTCTGTAAAAACCTGCAATGTCAAAGTGGTGAAAATCTTTTAATACTCGTAATTACAAGGTGTTGGGTCATACATGGTCACATACCTTTTTGAAAATCGTTTCTGTCTATAATATATTACAATGCTGTATATCCATTTAATATTACATACCTAATATACATTAATGTATGTTAATAAGTTGTTGTTGACATATTCATGCTGTCAAGGTATTCTAATTGCGAACATCATTTTGTTTTATGCAAAAGGCATTAATATACGAATAACTATAACTGTAATGACAATACCACTAATTAATAAGGTCCTGGTATGAAAGATGTTAATTCATTGATTCATTTGAAAAATTAATCAAGTGTAGAAGAATGAAAAACTCAATTGAAATGAAGCAATCCGATAAATAAATATTTTCATTGTCAAAGTCTTACTGATTTTCTCAAAAATTCAAAATATAAACACATACAATTTACTTCTGAACAAGTACATATATGTTTAATAAATGTATTCTGTCAAGTGAAATGATCAAGCAGCAGATTTCTAAACAACACAGCTGCATAAATGAGTAGAGCTTTCTTCATTGTGTACGACAAAGAAAAGAAGAGAAATACATTAAAACCTTGTTGACATCCTTTGCTGCAGGGTACAATACAAGCTTCACCAAGCATGTGTAGTCGGGAGATGTCTCACCAAAGATGTTGATAGCACTGTAAAAAGATCGTTATGGGTATCAAAAACGTGACATCTATGCTAACCGGTTTGGAGGTTTGGCTAAATCAAAGAATAATATCACAGTACGTTTTACTAACACCGACGAAGACGCCGACGTCAACAACAACATAAGCTCTCCGGGGACGCAATCCCGCAGAACCTGAAAAAACAACTGTATTGCTTTGGGTGTTGTCTCACGATTGTATCGCTAATGAATTTAAGAACATATTATTATAGTTAACGAAAACATGTGTATGCCTATGAGAATAATATAAATAGGTGTGCTTTGTATTTGTATTTGTAGAGCAAAATGTGTCTAATATTTTAAAGTCATATTAAAGTACGGCAAACCATCCAATAATAATAATAACCATTACTTTGTGGTGAATTATTCAACATACGACTGAAAAAAGGCAGGCATTTAAGCATGTTTGGCAGATAAAGTGTGGAAAACTACTTATTACATCTATACGGGATACGTTGTTAGAAAATGTGTTGCAGCTTTGTTAACAACAATTGATATGTACTCATTTGTGGCGAAGCAGAGTCGAAGTAATGAAGTGATTTAACACTTATACGCCTATTGATTCCTATTAAACTTTATGTTAAAAACATCTTTCAAGTTGTAAATTATATAGATTGTTATTGTCGGTTTATATCGAGTTGTCTTAAGACATATGTGTCCAATGCCGCAAGTTGTCTTATTTCTCCTGTCAACAAAGAGACAGAGAAAAGAGTTCTTTTCAATAAGTCAAAAAATACTTAAAGGCTTTGTTTTAAATAGTGGCAATATTAGAAAATTGTATTTCTCGATTACGCAATGTCCATAACATATATCTTACTCATATATTCCATTGGCGACCATCCGAGCATCATACTGATAACCTCCTGTACCAATGGAGGGAAGGGCGATAGAATGAAGTCCAGACGACTTCATTAAGTGAAGAAAGTCGACCATCTTGTCTTGGATCATCTGTTAAAATGAACAACGTGTGCTATATATAGTGTAACAATGTAGACACACATATGATTGCAGTTGATTAAAAAACAATGTCTGTCACTCGCTTGGATTGGCTTATAGCCAACCACGTAACGAACGATACGCATTGAGTTTACCGATAAAGGAAACTAGTTACATGGCGGATCACGGAAATACTTTTGAAAATCTCCTTTTATAAATAGATAACGCATTTAACAACATATTTGCAAATCTACTAGGCTCAATTCATTCACGTTGCTGTTCGCATGTTAAATGCGAAACGTTAAATGTATGGAGATGATAAATACATTTGAAAGTAGTGATGCCACTTATGACGATCAAATGACACAATACAATAGCGTACTTACTGATATATCATCTAACTATCTACCCTTTGTATAGTGACCTCATGTACAGGAACATGTTTACTACGTTCGTTATAGAACCAGAAAGATTACATGTTTTCAAGATACACTAGAATAAATCAATTCATATAAACATTGTACTTTAGAAATGAGGAAATGAGGAAACTCGAAGAACTAGCTTGAGTGGATCTGATACATTAATTCAGTCAGCGTTTAGTTGGTAGACACATGATACGTACGTCAGAAATGCTGTGATAAATAACTTTCAAGTATTTTGTGCATACATATTGAACTGCAACAATATGCCTTTTCATGTAGTTGATCATATCGCAAAATGTTGTCTGCCTTTTCAGCCTTTGTATGACCAATCTCGTGATATATGATGCGCTTCGATTGTTTATTTACTAATAATAGTTTTACGTCGCGATTTCAACAGTAAATGGTTACGATCTATTAAACCAAGAACAATACAAGAACAGCGTATCGTCTTTAAAATACGGACGTTTTAAATAAATGATAGAAATTATAAATGTTTATGCTAGGTTTCGTTGAGGTTGAAATAGTATAACATAAATTCACCTTCGCTTACAGCTGATATAATACCATCCGGGCATTTTTTCTGAATTGCGTACATTGTGTACCCTTTAATAGATACATTACTCCCTACCGCTTTGTTTGTTAGATTTTTATATATATTGTACACATGTAATGATAAAGGCAGTGGCAGATAGTAGTTAAAATTTATGATTTTGAAAATCAGAATATTTGCATTTAAAGAAATACTCAATATATTATGGAATACGATAACAATTGATCAATCGACGGATCGGTATATGTTAAGTGTCTGTTATAAAAGAGAATAAAGTTATATGTGAAGTAACATATATGTATTCATTACCTTTTGTTTGCCTGAGTTATTCCATGGCGGTATAACAAAGTGTAATACTTTCTGACATTTCAGACTGTATCCCTTTGTTTCTACAATGTCACCATTCGTTACTTGGTGTGGATATGCCAAACATTCTTTCTGCAGTTCTGAGCCAGCTACTCGTATCAGTGACGATGAAATCACACCATTGAGATTGGGAAAGCTCGTTGTTGTGTTTAGTATGACATCAGCCTTTAAGTACATATTAGTGTTCATTGTGAAGTCGCAGTTCGAATTTCGAACACACTTGAAGAGAGTGCATGTAAGCTGAGTTCCAGGTTAGTCCCTTACTGGCTGCTTACTATTTCGTTCCCTGAAACATATGCGCCCAATTCAAGGCCGTGACAGCACAGCTTGATAAGTCGACATCATTGGAACCGGGGTTCCGTATTTCGAGGACGAATTTTTAGTTAAGCAGGGGTGTATGTCGACGTTCTAATTTGTAAGATGACATTTTGTATCATCATGTATCTAAAAATGTAATTGAGATTTCAAAAACGTTCCTCACCTGAGATTTCTCCAGATTTCCAAAGTAAAGTTCAACAGTTGTTTTGGTATTCGGAACAGACCAAGAGTCATCTGAAGACGAACCTACAGGAACTTTTACATCTTCTGAAAAGCATTATCATTATTTAAGCGACTATTTGATTAAACTTACATGGGAGCAAACGCGACCGATATAGATCAGCCCAGTCTAATATATGTTTTCACTGTTTGCCAATAAGAATAATAAAGAATTAGTCAAGCATTTTCTTTCAATATTTAACTGGTTGACAGGAAGGTTTGTTCTGGGTGTTTTGGTATTAGGGACCAACCTTAAGGCTAAACTGACGAATTAGTCTGATATATCTCTTTAATGATCCCCGATTACTTAATGAAAGTTTTAAGGAATTTCTGTGAATTATATTTCTTTGAATCATGTTTGGGTTGGCGGTTGTCTTTCCACAGGTGTGATAATAACGTAAAGTTCGGATTTAGTCGATCACCACTCATTTACTGATGCCCCGAAACTATCACTGTAAGTACTGTAATGTAGTAGTTGGATTGTTGATCGCATTTGTGGTGTACATAAGTATGCATCCGTGTCCAGATCGTTCCTCTGTAGGTTGATACCAACAAAAGGTTATAATGGTTTTTTTTCTTGGCGCTCATGATTAAGCAGATAGCATAACGATTGATTAACCGATGTCCGGATCCGCTGTCAGCAGTACTGATAATTTTTACCCATGACTGAAGTGCAGGCACTATTGACAGCGGCGTACCACACCATGAAAACAACCCCTGTTGTTCTTAATCTTATGATTTTCCCTAGACAAGTAATATATTCTTAGAAAAGATATGCAGTCATAACGGATAGCGTAAACTTTATAGGAATACAATTATACGAACAAGTCGCTTATATAGACTTATGACAGGAATTAATCAAATGTCCTATGATCAATATCCTAAACGCGATACAAGGAACCTTGTAAATACGAAACAAATATTTTGATAGAAAACATATATTTAAGTAACATAACGGCTGATACCAGTCGACGGTTGTTGCTGAGAAGGCTGTCCTGCAGATGCCCCAAAGTATTTATCTACTTCAGCAGTGAACGTCTGAAAAATATATGTCATTGTTTGTGTAATGTGTTATATTAGTTTTTAAAGATCCATTTTCGGACATAAATGTCCGTGTTTAAAGCTAAAACAGAAGACATTGAGACTGCTACTATATCACCTGATATGTGTTGATCAGCATACTGTTACTACAGTTACTTTTATATTGAGTAACGTACTTAAAACCTTTTAGCTTTTAATACGAGGTGAACTTATAATTTTATGAACAACGTACTCATTTTTAGTTATTGAAATTGAGGACCGGATATTGGTCCAAACAATTGTAATACCTTACATAATAGTCAGATCGACTGATATAACATTGTTCCTGTAATATTCCTGACTTTAAGATCTTGATAAAAATCTGAATACATGAAAGACGAATCCTAGATACAAAGTAGGATGCACCGTTGATGAAATGACATACCTGTATTGACACGTTTGCCTGTGGAAACATGATAATGGTCACGGTATCCACACTTGTTGTTTGTCGTTTATTGAAGTCTCGTATTGCTTCGTATATCTTGGTTGCAGCCAGTATATCAGGAAACTTGAAACCGCCAGTGCCAACTGTAGGAAAAGCAATGGACGCTACCTTGTCAGTATCTGCCTTCTCAAGACATGCTTTCACGTAGTTGTATATTTTCTGAAGATAAATATTTATATCTATGAACATTGTTCTGCTTATCAAACTGTGTAGCATTTTTAACAGGAATATATCAGTTTACTTTCAATATTCCTGGATAATCACTTACAAGATCACGAACAATTGGTCAGATCCTGACTGTATTACGTCAGGTATTATATAGCTTAACTTAAACCGTCAGCAATAAATATGAATGACGTGTATATGTAGTTTTAAATGACTGCTTAGTCTGCAACGTGCTTATCAGGTTTCCTCAGAGTAACAAACAAATATCATTGTATTGTTAAAGAAATGCAATGAGAAAGTTTGATACGTTTTCAAAATTGGTTATTTCGGAAACATAGGCATATTTTCTGCCAATAGTATCTGTTTGGGGAAGGTGTTGTGAAATAATTAATTCAAGTGACAACAACCTACAATCAAAGGACGAAACAATTAAAACAATTTAAAATTGATGACCGAAATAATACAAAAAATAACTTGATTGTCCATTTCCTCTGAACACTTAATTTAAGAATTGCTAATGGCTACAACGCTCCGACAATTGTGTATAAGAGTTGAACGCTGCTCTCTTCTTTGATGCGTGTTATTAAAGGTACAGCTGCTAGTATTTCAATTTCTTTATTACAGGGACATATAACGTAAAACTTAAATTATATTGTATGTGTAACTATTTGTATCTTCACTGATTATGAATGTTTTATAATCGAAATTATCGGATTTTATATATATATGCATATAGTCATGTCGAAATTGTTTCGACAGAGAGATGCAGATAACACAACTGAATGGCGTTACTGTTAGAATGAGTGTTTGTAACGATAAAACAAACACCGGTCTAGATATAAATACGCTTGGAACTAAAGTAATTAGGTATACTTGTCCATCAGCTTGAGTCTTATATTCTTCCAACTTCAAAAAATATATTTTTCTGCATCGTAAACGACCACCAGGGGCAGTGGCTATCCCAAGATCTGGATATTTCTTGTAATTGTTCTTGCAGTGTTTCTCAATATCTGCACCTCCATCTTTTCTAATAGCATGCGCTATAGCTCCGTTAAGATTTGGAAAGCTTGATGTTGTACAAACTATCACATCAGCCTGAAAATAGATTGACAGCAATTCAATGGATGTAGCAAATAATGTCGATGTACATATACGAATAGTTCGTAGTTTTAAGATGAGTAAGCTGTTTATTAGCTGTTTTACTCTTTTCCGCTTGCTAGACGTGCAATTATAAAATGAAACCTTTGAAAAGATTTATGCTATATGGACATGCGAGCTGCTTTGTTTGTTTGTTTGTTTGGAGTTTAACGCCGTTTTAACAGCTTTGGTCATATCACGGCGGTCAGTGCACCTA
>JAUELF010003412.1:0-18311 GCA_031471495.1 Clinocardium nuttallii
TTTGGTAACATATGAAGGCTATAAATGTTTGTATATGATGTTTAATGCTGAATAAAGATATTGTATTGTATTGTATTATTTTAACGTGTGTGTGTATTTGTTATCACGTATTGTTGTTTTCCCACTTCTTTTTTATAGAAGAAGTTCATTTGCATAATTAATGAACGATTCATATATTCGCCATGCAAGATTGCCATACAGGTAATCTGTATAATAAAAGATAAATTACCAGTGATCTTTCGATACGGACATTCTATCCCGAGTTAAATTGACGCGTGTGTAACAGAAGAATTCTTCAGCACGAGTCTGTTTTAAAAAGGACAAACTATCGGGAATAAGAAATATCGCAACAAACGTCTAAATGGTAAATGGGCTATTTATAACCATAGGTATCAATATAATTCATGTCATTTCTTAAAACTGGCGTACTAATGACGCGAATATATATATAGAGAGAAGTATAATATTCTATCTATCTTGGAACCGTAAACATATTTCAGCTCTATTCGTCTTTACTTTTTTTTTAGAAATAACATGCAAAAGATATATACCATTTTTAAATGACTCAGTCCTTATAGAATAAGGTCACGCGCGTGCATGAAAAAGCCGAATATTTACGTTGTCTAGATATATCAAAGAAGTTCTCAGTTGTGTCCAACGTTTCTCACTTGTTCCTAGTTTGCACACGATAGGCCACATGTATGACAATGGCCATGCTTTGAAAAATAGTGATAGTTGCGTCTGATGTGGAACTCATTGCTTTCAGTTAGTTCTTATCGTGGAAAACAGATGACATTCAAAGTGTAAACACAGAAGACCTCATTCAAAGAAATACGTGTTATGCAATCTTTACAAACTGTGTAAATATTCATTTTCAAAAAGGGACACTATAAATGTTGTGCATAATTGACTGAAAACATAGAAAATATAGGAACTAATTCGCCTTAAATTGTGTTAAAACATAGGAACACTTGAGCTGATCTCTATATTGCTATATGCATGTATATTGTAGGATGGAACTTATGATATTTACTAGTCATGTATACGATTAAAGTTTAAAAGGAACTCTTTGCTACGTTTCAAATGTGAAGACCTGCCTTGAAACAGTGTTGTAACTGTATGTGGGTTTTTTTTAAAGAACCAATGCTGAGTATTTGTATTTCGATATTCAAATGTATTTTGATAAGCAATTCAATATGACCATAATGTAATTAAACCGTTGAATGCAGAGTACTTAATATGTTCCAGCATTTCTTAAACCGGGTATGATTGTGAGCATATATAAAGGTGGTGGTAAACCAAAGAATGATTCCAATAGTTATCGGGCCATAACCCTTTCCTCGGGTATTTTGAAATTATATGTAAAGTTTTTACTCGTACGACTGCACGTGTCAATTGTTAAACCGTTACATTCACTGCAGGGCAGTTTACAACCGAATATGAGCAGTTCTATGGCTTCGTTTTCGTTTTAAAAAGAGAATCATATTCAAAAAAGTTCTTGCTTTGTAGATGCGCGTCCAGCATTTATCCGGATATGGCATGATGGTTTCTTCTCCAAATTACGAGAGCTAGGCGTTCATATTAAACTTCTTAAATATGTTATGTCGATGCTTTCCAACATATACATTCACAAGCACAAGCACATCCATTTACTTTATATAGACAATTATAACAACAGTTATCAATATGTCCGGAAATAGGTTGTGTTAAATGTAATCCGTATATGTTGCGTGCTTGTTTTGCTTTTTCAATTGCTGAACTCATTGCAATGCAGTGGTACTCTATCACTATTGTTCAAATTATCTCCATGGGGAAAAATAACCTAATGCCTAGGCCGCATGTTTCACATAGGATTATGCATATATGTAATGTAGCTCAAGGGCATAATTACTTAAATTTACATACATACTTGCTCAGGTAATTACAAACCTTGTCAATATCACAATGTTACCAGTTGTTAATGACGATACGGCATATAAAGAATCCTCCCCCCAACAGTATCAACATTAATGTCTTTGGGAACATTTCTTTGCTCTTTCTAGTTAAACAATCTCCACAATAACGGACAATCAATACCGGCCACATTATCGATATCAGTGTTGACCTTCTGTAGGTTACTAAAACAAATAGTTATGTGTAACCTTTGAAAACAACACTTAGCTTACTTATATTCTCTTAACATTGAATATATGTCTCCTCTTGGTCTGCAAGCATCAATACAAGCCGTACGCTTGCATCTCATTGTCGCATGGTATCGCCTGAGGCTGATTGACCAATAAGGTTTAAGGTATGGCAGATTACGATTGAGAGTGCGGTAGATTATCATTGGAAGCTTTCCTGATATTTGTCACAATACATTGATATAAATTGTCTGTAAAACAGTGTACATCATTTACATGTACTTATAATTGACATGCAACCATTTTTAAGACTAGACTTATACTAAGACCCGTCTGATAACTGCACTGGTCTAACATATCTACATTCATTTTAACGTGATCAAAATAAGATACGATTGGTAATTCTAATTGCAAAAGGATTATGCGGAGAGAGGAACAATTTAAAGCAGTTTACAGCAACACTTAATATAATTGACCTGCTCCTCTGAAATATAATAACTCACCCTTGCGCAATAAAATCATGGTCTTGACTAGTGTATACTATTTGCTTTGGAAACTTCTGTAAACGTTTCGCCTCTGACAACATCTTTGTGGCATTAATCAATCCATATCCATACGAGCCATGATCTGTAACACAATGGACCAGAGCCACAATTTCACCTTTATTCACACTGATTGTAATTGCTTATCAAAACTTCAAGATACGGTATTTATTTCCCCATAGGCTTTCTGAGCGGACGACTTTTAGACAGTAACATATCGGGTATCGGGTATTCACTTAACATTAAATATAAAACTTTAGCAAAAGTAATTTAACCCCCAAATGATTAACAATACAGACAAACTTACAAAACCGTCCAGCAGCATTCTTCACAAAACCCTTGGTGTCTTGTATTCCGGCCATTGACGATGATTGCATAATTAAATATTGGACTTCTCTCCATGTTAAATGATCACTGTGAATGAATGGAAAGTGCATACATATGTGTTTACTGGCGTCTGATTTTTATTTTCAAAATATTGATATAGCATAGGGTACTGTATAAAATAAGAACAGTTGACGTTGGTCTGAAAACAGTTTGGAACACAATTTGTCATATTACTTTTTCTGTATAAAACATTGGTTATAACTACTAATGTAAACTTAACTGGAAACTGTCATTAAAATTATAGAATTACTTGTAAACTTGATTACAAGTATACAATATGAACCTTATTGCGACTAAATGTAAAATTTCCGTATTTCTCGGTAAAATGATAAAGGTTCGGCTAGGCCAAGAAAGACATACTTTTCTTGCAATACAAGTGCGATAACACCTGCGATGATCGCTGTAGCTGGTGATGTCCCTTTAAATATATCCGTACAGTTTCCTTGGCTAGATGAAGTAGTAATCTGTGTTAAAATGAGAGCAAATTCTGAACAATGATTGTATCTGCCAAAATATAATATTTACACTAATGACGTGTTTAAAAGACACTGTAACTGGATATAGTTCAGTACAGGGAAATTTACTTCCTTCAAGTGAAACGTAGTCCGTTATTAGAAAAAAACAGCAAACATAGATCTACTGGATGTTTCAATGTCTATGAACATAGCATAACTAATAACATATAAATATTTCAAAGCTGTGTTAAGTCCAGCATTGTACTTGAGTGTGTTGACATACCTACCGTATATAGAAAAGGGCTGTCTTATCTCAGGTCCACACACCACGATCTTTTGATAGAACGTGGTAGGCATTTTGAGAAAGACAGATACTTGAAATTGTGTCTTTTGTGCTTCAAATCAAATTGATTACATCTATTTACATCTAAATAAATATTGGCTACATATATGTTTTCAGTGTAATATTCTCTTGTAATGAAATACGAAGAATAAAACTAAGGGCATCGTTCCTAATTGAAGCGGTTTAGATCAGAAAACAAATTTCTGAAAAGTCATAAAGAAAACCTTTAAAAGGATACGAATATGCAAATCATTAACACTCTTTCCCAAATGTATTCATATTTCATGTTAGTTCATGTATATAATAATTTATTTACGCCTATATGTGTATAGATTCCTATATAATTGAATTAAACATTGTATTGTCTTAGACCGAAACATTGCACTGGATATGAGTTAAGGTGACATTGCTTGCGACCGAATTATTGTATCCTATAATAAGGTCAGGCAAACGTTAATAAGGAAGACATTCCGAAATTGGTTATTTTACAAATTACTATAAGTAGTTATGAGGTATATTTTTAAATTACAGAAAAAATATCTAGGTATCTTTATAAGTAAGGTTGGAAAATTATCCGTAAAAATATTTTGAATGATTATGTTAACAATACATGTTAAACATGTTTTATTTGTCTTATTTACATGGATCATTGAGGTTTTTCACCACTTTTAGTAGTTTTTCCGTTACGTCACTTTTACAGCCCGGGTGTTTGTCTAACTAGTACATGGTCAAAACATGTTTCTTGCCCATGGACACTCAACTAACCCTCGCAAGCTGGTACTATTGAAAATGATAAACACTATCTGAATACAGTCCTGAAGTGAAATCCGTATTTTAATTTACTTGCGTCTTGCGATTTGGGGTATCTCGTTGCATTGGAGACGCAGGTGAAGAATCGATGCGCACAGTTTCACAATAGCCTGCACTCTCCGCATTCACGTTCAAAAATCCTAGTTTAAACTTATATCTCTAATTTCATCGGTCTCATAGTATTACGCTCTTGAACCTTAAAATGACAGTTAAACGAGGAAGCGACTATGATCCACGTTTAATTGACGCAATTCAAACAACTTTGTGTATAAACCAACACTTACAAACTCATTTGATGAATGCGTGTGTCCTTCGCCGTATGCAGTAGTTAGAACACATGCACACTCTGTTGAGAACTCTGTGTTTCTTCCGCCAGTACCAACTGCATTCACGGTTATTGTGTAGGGACTGTTAGCAAATCCGCCCGCCAGACCGCCGGGTGGAAATACATGAATCCTTCCTTTACCGTGTCTACCCTATATATAAGTTACTTAAAGCAATGTAGTACATATAATCAATTGACTCCGGTAACTTAACACAATACTTACTTTTTAAAATATATTTTGCCTACGAGTTTAGCTCATCAAAGCCCAAAGTACTCGGGATATTGTCATTGTCATGCAGATGTGCTCGGGTTATTGGTATTGTCATGCTGATTTCGTTCGGAAATAATTTTATTTTCCAAACGTAATCTTCTGTTACACTAATGTCAAGCGTGATGAACTTTATAATAAGCATGCTCTCGATAAATACTTCTGTACTTTACAATAATTATTTAAGTAATATCGTGACGGTCTGTTTAGTCTTATTAAAACGTCGACCCAGAAGCAATTGGGTTTACTTAAAAAAAAAGAAGACGTATTCTAGGTATTGTTTTTTAAAAGATGGCCACAAAATGCCAAAGGTATATTCATAATAAGCGGACAATCGTGACCCTATTGCTTATTTGATGTCTTTGGCTTTGACGTTTTGTCTATTAATGTCTTTGACGATTCCCTTACTATCTTTAATTGAAAAAAGTCAGATGTCCATCGTTTTGGAGCACATTCAGACATTGTTCATTCCTCAACCCCGTACGTGTTAGTCACCCTGGAACTGTGGATACGTGTACTGTCACTGTGATATAACTGAGAAACGGTTAACTAAGATTAAGTCCGAATAACAAAAGAACAATAAAAGCGAGACGTTCCAGTCATTATATTTCTTGTAACGGATACTTTAATTTTACTTGACTTTTGTACCAATCTCATTAAATCAGATCATAACCTTGCTAGCTCGTATATATATCTGATGACTGTCCGATACAGGTCGTCTCAAATATTCGCTTACCAAGCTTAGCCGAGCTAATGGTAATAAGTACTTAAGTGCATTAGGTCATTTTGAGACGACCCTTTATGAACGATAGTCAGATCCAATATACGAACAGCTAACTAATATGTGATATTGCCTGTGTGCCTACCTTCAGTGTGCCATGTTCAATCATGTCTGGCAGGAACCCAGGTAGGAGATGAAAATGATGATCGATCTCCGTACTCCAGCTGTTGGAAAATATGTGGATCCGTTCAAGTTCATGAACAAGCGCTTCTGCTATTTGTGCTTCATTAAACACCATCCGTCCCATTTCGAATGAGAAGATCTTCAACACTGAAATATAAGTTGTGTATGTTAGTACCGTTTGACATTGATTAACTGGTTTCAATGTATTTTACTGTTATCGTATCAAATTGTTAATTAGTCTACGGTTGTCAAACGAAAGTATAGAAATATAAAAACTTCAGTGGAGTTATTAATCAAAATTATTTATACATTCAATATGGGTTTCAACTTTAACTTCTTGTTAAAGGTTTTCCGGGCTTTGTACACAAATCTGCATTGTGTACGCACAATCCTTATTGGCTTTAAGTATGTCAAATAAGTATATGTTATGTACGGTAGAATGTAAACGTTAATGCAGAATTAAGTGTAATCTTCAAACAATTACGACATTTAACGTGCACGTATAGTACCTGCTAACTTTGCTTCGTGTGCAACACCAACTGTGCACTCACCATTATTCAAAATGCCGATAATTAGCCCAGCACAATTATTGCCATGACTGCAAAACAATAACAATTATAATTAGTTTCACTTAATTCAAATTGAGCGCGTTTGGAAAAGGACAATTCCTAGAATGTTATCGAAAAAACACCAAGGGAACATGCCGATATCAAGTCGCCGATATATAACTGAAATACATGGCGTATGCATTTTATAATGTTATACTACACACAACAATGAACATTAATTTCGATTTTTAACATTAGTTATATTATTTAATTATTGGGTGAGAGAGTTATAATTATGTCTTTTACATTGGTTATTGAATCGTTGGAAATGTTTTGTTCTTGTGTTTATATTGGGCTAAAACTAGTATTTCTCTCGTGTATTGTTCTTTTTTTCTATGTGTTGCATACCTAATATAATAATTTCGTATTTGCCTTTAATAACGTTTTCAAAGTATTGGCGTTGCATAGTTAGTATCAATAATAGCATATATACGTGAGTTTACATTGTTAGTTTATATTCTTCAGCAATAGGAATGGTTCATTAATACATATTTAAATGTTGTTATGCCACTTTCGAGAGGGTGATCACTATTGAAAAAAGGTTTAATTTAATCGGCTAACAAAATCAGATTTAACTTTTTAAAGTTACAATACTATTGTTTAATGGCCCATAGTCATTCCCAGACTGTCTCAGTGGTTTTAAATGGTGTACTAAGACTTCAATAAGTTGTCATATGTTTAGCATGTTGTTGCAGTCTCAATACGTACGTTCGGGTCGCCAGATAATAGATGAGGCAGCCACCTTCAATATGTTGTCATATGTTTAGCATTTTTTCTGTTTCAATACGTACCTTTTTCAGGCCGTCATTTAAAAGATGAAGCAGCCGCCTAGAATTTCTAACTGATTTCTACCAATAATGCGTACACTATCAAGTACTGTTATTGAAAATGTCTGATATTTTCTGTTAATATTGGTCAAGCGCTGCTATTTATTTTCGAACTGCGTATCGCCTTATAAGACACCTTACCGGACCAATAAACACGTTTGATTTCACAACAACCGGGCTTACTGCGAACATTTTTATCAATGACTGTCTTACAAAATTACAAAAAACTGTTGTTGATATAGACATTTCATACAGGGTGCGGGGGTCGCGGGTTCGATGCCACTTCCAAGATTGTAGTAAGTGTTGTCTTTCTAGGCGCTCAGAGATGCAGGCTTAGTATTACGATTGACTAGCTGGTGTAAGGATAAACGGACCGCCAGTACTGGTAACATACTCAGGAAGCGCCCTTATATAATTGATGATGTGTTAAAACACCAACCTATCAATCATGTATATACCGTGTTATATGTATTCGGTTTTATAAACATCGACATAGAATTTCTTGTAAAAATTGTGTGTAATCACACTACATAATGCATTTCAAACATCCCTCTTTTTTAATGTCTTAATAAATTATACTTACTCCCTAAAAACGTCTTCCGGATAAAATGTAAAATCAGTTGGTTCTAGGCCCCAATTATCGAAAACAAAGCTTTTACTGAGAACAAAATCCTGGTGAAATTAAATAATATAAAATGACCGTTCATTTAAGCGAATCAACTGTACACCTTTTATAATAGATATATGGCACATGTGTCCTATATATAATTAAACGTGTTGCAGATTATGTGAACTTTTTATATCACGCATTTAAAACATACACAGTTCGTTTCTATGAAAGAAGATGTTGAAATATAGATAACACAGTTTGAAGGGTCCCCTCAGCTGTGATGTTCGTAAAATGACTTGAAAATGTCTGCTTCACTACATCTATCATGAGTAAGGTCAAGATGGCCATTTTTGGTACGATATGGTTATACAAGTGGGTGAGATATTTTAGCATGGACTCTAATTAGAAATATCTTTTTCAAATTAAGCCACACTTATTACTGTTTAATTAGTTACGTATTAGGCATCCTTAAACAAAGACATTTGACTAGCACTATGTTTCACATTTGTTGCCTTTGACATTGCTCTATGACTAACGCCGTTCAATTATAGTCCATTGTCTTGTAAGAGCCACTCTGTCTTATAAAGTTAGTTGAACGAAATATATGGTTGATCGTAAAAGAAACACAATTCATGAAAATCAAATATCTTTGTTTGAGAGTGGCCCGGGACGTAACATTTCATTCTAAATTACAAAGGATGCCAGAAAAGACAATTGTGTGACTCTTGAACACAAATCAATACAAATGTTTGGGCTCAACACCGTTATAGCTATCCCGCGTTGACAAAATGTCACATTTCAAGTTTGATATCGAATAGTTGCATACTATCAAGATGGTTATGTTTGGCCAATTTAATTTTATATGCATGCAAACATGTTGTGTTAAATATTCACTCAGTTAAAACACTCAAAACAGTTAACTTACTATTTTATCACGAAAGTCGGGAATGTCTGTCACGAC
This sequence comes from Clinocardium nuttallii, assembly GCA_031471495.1. Classification (NCBI taxonomy): domain Eukaryota; kingdom Metazoa; phylum Mollusca; class Bivalvia; order Cardiida; family Cardiidae; genus Clinocardium; species Clinocardium nuttallii. The sequence goes on from JAUELF010003412.1 coordinate 9,161, forward strand.
ACCAACATCTGTCATACCAATAACCACACCTTTTCCTTTATTCCCCTTCTCCCATGCTTCTGGAATACCCATACCATAATACGGGGCTTGTAAAGACTGCAATTACATAGGATATATAAGACAACTAACAACATAGGTTAATGGCTGTAGTTTATTCTACCAGATTTTATAAATCTGAACTCTATTATTTCACATTAATAGTTCGTGAGCTCTTACCCTCTCGTTCTATACTAAACCAGTTCTCGCAGCAAGTATGTGAAATGTTGTCTGCTGAAAAAGGCGTTGAAAATCATTTGTACCAGGGAAATGGGTAATGTGCTGACTAAATTTAGGAATTGTAAATTTTGTATTTCTTCATCTGTATCGTAGCTATTTATTATTATTTGAAAGAACGATTATTCCAATAAGAATTAAATGCGTTTGAATTATAATGTAGTTTTTCTGTAATAAATTTTAACAAACATTGCTAAATGCTTCATCCATTTTTCGTATCCATATTTTCATATCATTAGTTCTTTTAAATAATTCGCATTTCAAAACGATCTATTAAAGACGTCATTATTTCAGTTGAGTCGCTCTGACGATTGAGCGTCTCCTTGCCCTTGAGAAGAGTGAGAACACCGTGTAAACCTGTGTAATGGCCCGGACAGAATTGGCATTGTCCGACTTCTTTTAGAAGAGACCTTGCGAACAGTTAGAGCCCAGCTAGTGTCTCTAGTGTAATGCCTTAGTGGTGCCTAACGAGGCTCTTGTCTATAAATACCTTGGAAAATTGTTTGCTTTGACCATGTGTGTGTGTATGGCCATTTGATTTGAAAGCTTTCTTTAATTGTCCATTGGAGTCGATAGGCTTGAAGTAGCTCTTAGCTTGTTCTACATACTCAACCTTGAAAGAAAATCAAAAAAGGTGTTGTACTGACAGTTTTATCAATGGTCTCATACCAAAAGTAGCCCTTATCATGACGTGTAACCACAAGGTTATGGAAACACATCGGTGTATCTGCGGCGCTAGAGGAGTAGGAATCAGTTGATATCTTTCAATATGGGGTCCTCCCAAGCTGACCATGCTAAATAAATGCTCAATGTGTCTTAATAAAGACCAGGACTTATTTAATATAAACAGTATGCGTGATAGAAAATATATATCATTGAAATAACTAGCATGTATTTGTAAAACACATTTAACGTCAATATATAATATATATTTTACACTCAAATATTTAAAAACTTTATAATAGAATATTTTCCACGAGCCTGAATTGGTGTCATCCAAATATCTCTTGTTCTCACTTACTTTATTGACCCAACAAGTAAAATATATATTAAACTGCAATTCCATCATTTCAATATATTAATTTAAAAGTTTTGTCTGGTTTGTTATCCTGTAGGAAATTCTTGATGACGTTTATTAACATATGGAATTTGTAATACTGCAAATAGATAAATAAGTTTGAGTGATAGAGATGTTTAATAACTATATCCTTTCTAAGAAAATGCATTCCTATAGTTTTTATTTTTCTTTTTCATGCAACTAAAAGTATTCCTTTTTTTACATAATTACCAGAAACAGTGCCATTAAATAAATCTTACTTTTAATGCCACTTTTAAAGTATTTCACCATTTTGTAAAGATTTCACCGAAATTAATATCGCATATTTAAACTATTTAACTCGATTGATGTTCCTATACTCACACATGGGAGTAACTATACATCCGTATGGCCGGTCACCATCTTTAAACTTCATATTATTATTAGTTCATAACACAGATGATTCCGGGATTTTTTTCCGGGGCAAGGTCCTTACTGATTCTTCAGTGGGAGAGACATGCTGGGTTTTCCAAAACAGTTAATAATTGTTTAATCTTGATACCAATGTACAGGTCACATTTTCCACTAGAACTTTACAAATCCTGCTCGTCAACCTGTGTATGGCATGTATTAAAGTAGACTCATGCTGTGGAAAAACTACTTTCGCTACACCTTGATAATCGGTCATATTTCCAAAAAGATTTCCAAAAAAAACCTTACTAAGAGCAGTCGAATTTGTTCAGGTAGTACTACTGGCCCTTGCTAGCCTATTTGTCCAGTCAAAAAGCACTATCACTAGAATAATCACAGTTATCAAGCTAGCTAATTGCCAAAATGTCTAACAGAAAAGACAGCTTCTTTTTTTATGAGAAAAGGTAATTCATTCGAAATATGTTAATTTTAATATTGGCCGTGGCATTTGCTTTGCTTTGCCAAACAGATTGCAATTGAGTCTGCAACATTCCGTACTTGTGTTACTGTCTGCTTTAGTAGCTGCTAGCTCACCCAAACATACAATACACACAACTTCTCTTTTCTTATTTTTGCAAATCGTTGTATTCAATATGAAAAAGCCATTGATTATTTTCATCGTCCTGATCATTTACTTTATATACAATATGTTTTTATTAAATCACTTCTGAAATAGTGTTATAAAGATTTCGAATTGAATGCACAATAAAGAAAAAATACCCGGTTAAATATTACAATTGTTACAATTATATATTACATAATGGCAATACATGTATCCCTCCAGGTATTAGGATAGGAGCCGAGTTCCGATAAATGGTACTCCGCCAATAATGTAGTCATCGAAACTCAAACGCAAGGTTTTAAATCTTGCGCGATGGTGCAGCTGAAACGCCAGGTTTGAAATATTGCGCGCTAACCACTCGATCATGGTTAATGGCTTTTTTAATTATACACCTACGTTTCTTGTGTATAACCTCATAATGTATGCTTTAAAATATCTGAATATGCTTATAATATCGGACTTGCCTAATAAACACATTTCAGTTGAGTCGAAAATATAGTAAAAATGTTAAAAAGGTCAGTTTTGAACAGATTTCGTTAATGACTAGCACAACAATTCCAGGTACACGGAGTGTATATATATATCTCACCTTGTCTTTCAGTAGCTTTTTCAGATTCGAAAGGAACGTTGAATTGTTCGTTACACCATCTTCTGGGTCTTTATAAAATTCGTATAGCCGCGGAATCATCTGTTAAAATACATGTATTACGCATATTTAAAATCAACACGTTACATGCCATGTTGGTATTGTTTAATCATATATATATATATATATAGTCATTTAAAATTGATTACAAGAGAATGTTGGTGCAATGTCGCCGGAAATTAAGACTGCAAAAGTGCATAGCACTTACATTATTGTAGTTGAAGAAACAGTAATCAATGGCGAGGCATATTCGAACATCAAGGGTAGGGTAGGGTGAAAATCATAACTTTTTGGGGTTTCTTAGCATTACTTTTTGAGGTTTTTTAGCATTACTTTTTGGGGGGTTTTAGCATTGCTTTTTGGGGGTTTCTTTAGCATTACTTTTGTTTTTTTTTAGCATTACTTTTTTCAATAAAGTGAATATCCTTGAAGCATTTCATTGTTAATGACCACTCTCCATTCTGAGCTTTGTTGACCATACAAAGAGCCAATTGCTCATCAGTTATTGATTATAAACGGTAATGAAAATGAGTCATCTTGCCATCATTAGTTTTAATAATTATATTTATCATGCAATGAGTAGATTATGGGATATATAACACTGGTATGATAAACCTTTTGTTAACATGTATACTCGTATGATAAACTTTTATGTTTATCAGCATACTTATATTTAGAAATGACGTAACCGCCGGAACTGTGTTTTCTGAAATATAAATGAGCCGTTCCACCATCGGGAATATTTAGTCCAGTTTGTCATTTTAAGCTCCACTGACTGGAAGCCAGTGGAGCTTATGTCATGGCAAATTGTCCGTCGTGTGTCCGTACGTACCAGTACGTGCGTCCGTAAAGTGTTTGCTTCAAACGACTATTCCTGCCTAACCACTTGGCCAATTGGGATGAAACTTCATAGGAAGCATCCTCTCAATGTCCTCTCTTTAATTCCTTCAAATGTTTGGATCCATGCAATTTTCTGGTTTCCATGGCAACCCAAAAATAAGTCGAAACTTGAAAATAAATCTACTTCTCCGAAAGCGTTTGGTCAATTTTCACATTAGTTTGTAGAAATACTCCTTGGGAGACCCTTTAACTGATAAATTCGAGCCAAGTTTATTGATAATAAAAAAGCTGCCAGAGGGCGGGACTATTTTGCCTAATATAGCTAAAGTGCAAACTTAAAATATATTCTCCTCCGAAAGTGTCTGGCCGATTTTCAAACAATATTGTGGAAATGTTTCTATGGTGACCCTCTATCAAATTCCCTCAAGGCATGTAGATTTGTCGAAGACTATTACCTCCAGGGGGCGGGGCTATTTTGCCTTATATGGCTAAAGTGAACACTTAAAAAATGTTCTCCGATTTTCAAATATTTAAGTAACAATGTTGCTGTGTTGGCCCTCTATTAGATTCCTTCAAGCCATGTTGATTTGTAAAAAAAATATGGCTACCAGGGGGCGGGGCGGTTTTGAGATTAAATTGTGCCTAGTGGCAGTGGAGCGATACTAGCGCTCTTCGTCCTCTTGTTCAATTTTAAAACATGTAATAAGGGCTAGTTTGGATTGTGATAAGGGTCGTATGCTTCATGTGTTCTTTTCGAAAAATGTTGAATATTTACAAGAGCACATAGGTAGGGAGATGATGCAGATAATTTTAATCCCATTTCACCTCCTTTGTAGATAGCAATCAATGGTAATTATTGTCACCATAATCATCATATCTTAAATAGCAAAATCATCATCATCATTCTCAAAAATCAGATCTAATAGAGCCTTTCATATAACCAACATATTTCTACATACACATTATCATAGACATCACCATCATCATTATTATTATTATCATCATCATCATCATCATCATCATCATCATCATCATCACCACCACCACCATCACAATCATCCTTCCTAGCACGTACAACACTATTTCTTTATCTCATTAGAGCTTTAATATTAATCATTACCATTATATCTTTCATCATATTAAATATTAATATTATCCATTACCACCTGCCTTCACCATTAAACGTGTTAAAACATATTTCATTCTACATCACCATCATTTATATTCATCGTTGCCCTTGTACATCACTATCAGACACCAATATCAGTAATGCCATCATACACCTACATCTTTAGTCTTTACCATTTTTTATAACAACCATTCATCTTTATCAAATTAATTCATTGTTTTATCATACACTAACTTTAATCACCATGGTATATTACAACTATCATCATCATCATCATCATCATCATCATCATTTGTGATCATCAATATCCTTTTACACCAACAAATTTACCATTTATAATCTCCATCAGTCATCTTTATCAAATAAAGTCATTATTTGTTCATACATATACTTCTGTTACCATGTTACATCACCACTTGGATATCACCATCATTAATATACATCATATTTATAACTTTTCATGTTATATCAGCATCATAAATAAACATTATTATTATTATACATCTTAAAATAAAACGAAATAATTATTAATTCCTCTCAACTATCATTCTAAAGTAATACACTCATTTATTCTTAAGTATATTAATAATGAATCACAAACCCCAACCTAATCATAAATTTAATTCTGGAATTTTCACATGTAAGATTTTATAATCTTCATCAATTAAAATTCATTAATTCTTCTGCGTTTGTTATTGAGACCACCTCTTCTTTATTTGATCCTATATAGATGTTTCCATTATATATCCAAGTGTTCCTTACACTGGTTTGTCATCTTTGTTCATACATCTAGCTTTGTAGGCTAGCTCACTTCTTAATTTTGACAGATCCTCATTTGTATATGTATCAGAGCCTAATTATGTAAGTCGTTTTCCGATACCCAAAAAATCTATCTTGGATCTAAATCTTGTGAACTTGACTATGATGTCTCTATTCCCTTCTTCTGTCGTTTTAACCAATATGTGACAGTTATAAATGTCAAATTAAGACATTTCTACATTTCCTTTGCTGGCTATACTTTTCACTATTTCGACAATGTTGTCATTCTTTTCCTCTTTGAAATTTGCTATCCTTACACCGTAATTCCTTGTATACTGTTCAAGTTCATCTTGCTTTTTTATCAGGTCTGTATTTGATATTTCAAGATCCTTAATTTTATCTTTCAAACTGTCAATTCCTTCAACTAGTGTATCAGTTGCTCTTTTTACTTCCAAATGTACCAAGTTATTTATTTCCTCTTTCAAAACCTTTTTCGTGACAGCTGCTATTCTGAATATGGCTTGATCTGATATTGGTGCTGTTTGGAGCATTTGGGTTGCTGGTGTATCTAATTGTAATACATGTGATACGTGACAAGTCATAGGCGACCCTATTATGAGAAACTGCTGTGAAAATAGTGGCAGGTGCTGACTAGGACTATTCTCAACTGTATTATTTGTCATCTGGGAAAGCTGTGTTAATTGAAGTACCTGCAAGTCGGGTTTCATGGTCCATATCATTCAATGTTCTGAGCTTGCATGATTGACAGGTCTTTGAATGTTGGGTTTGTTCTTCAGGGGAGGCAACTTTTCTGTTTTATTGATGACGATCTTCTCCTTCTACAATCAATATTAGGGCGTTTGGATTGGTTTTATATTTTGGACCCATTACTCTTTCGGATATACTTTTATATAGTTTACAATGGGCTCTTCAGTCTGTTGTTTATGGTTGTGTATGCTTCATGTTCTGATATGCGCCGAAACAGCTGGAACTCCGCCGGATAATCATCCGGAACAGCTGTTGTTCCGATTACTACGGTTGTATTAACCAGCCGAAAAATCATCATTCCGGCAATTCTGGTCATTCTTAAGCTTAAACAATATTGATCGATTCAATATAAGAATCGATCTTTGTGTAAGCTGCGTTTTAAGTGTTTGAAACGCACTTCCATGCTCCGGACGCCAAGTAACCTCATTAGGTAATCCTTCCTTTATCAGGTCCGACAATGGTGACGCTATCTCCGCATATTACGGTATGAATTTTCGGTAGTGTCTTGCCTTGGTTTTTGTAAGCTTATCATCTTCCATCTGCATAGTTCCGTTGCCTACTATATCCCGTTAAACCGATATTGTCGAAGCCTATCAAACATGTTGATGGCCGGCATTTCTCACCCTAGAAAATAAATCTCACAGCATTTCCATATGCACGTCCCATGACTGTTTATGACCTAAACTCATCGACATAATTGTCTGCATTCTAGCATCCATTCAGCAGGACTCTCATCTAACGATTGAATGTTACTTCCGAGTTCACCATACCAAATGGCATCTTTCTGAACTGATAGCTTCCCTTTGGAGTGGAAAATGCTGTAATGTTTTTCGAACTTTCCTCTACGGGGATCTGCCAGTACCCTTTGGCAAGATCGAACTTTGTGAAAACTTATCGTTCTTTAATTTTGCCAAGCTGTCATAAACGCATCCCATGGGTTCTGTATCGAACCTAATTACAATATTGATCTTACGGAAATCAATACGGAAACGAATGGTTCCGTCTCGCTTCTTCACCATTAAGATGGGATAATTGTATTCCGAATTCGCGGGCTCTATCACACCCGACCTAAACATGGCATGTACTCTGCAATCAATTTCATCCCATTTTGCATAGGGTACTGGGTACTGTCTGACTCGGATGGGGTCCGAGCACGTTAGACTGACTTTATGATCAGTCAGACGTGTTGTCCCTGGCCTGTCAGTCAATATATCGCTGTATTCTTGCACCATGCCAGCAACTTGTTTTCGCCGGCGGCAGCTCATCATTGACTTTAACATATCTCCATGTCTCAGTGGCTTTCACGTTCGCCAATTCTAATTAGCTTTCGTCGTCGACGGCCCCGACGTCAAGATCGTGCTCGGCCGCTGTGACAGAAGCGCATGCTAAGATGATCTCAGATATGTCCCTAACCTCATATTTCTTCAACAGGTTAATGTGATAAACATTGATCTTGTTTTCGATTCTGAACCTTAGTCCATCATATTCACTAAATCTACTACTTCGTTTGGGCCTTTCAAATGCAATAACATCTTGTTGTGGTTTGTCGGAAGCATTACCAACACTTTGCCTCCAACCCGATGGCTTCGTCTCTTTGCTTTCTTGCCATAATGATGCTTGTACGAATGCTTAGCTTCGCTCAAACTTTTCCTATTATTTTAACCTACGTCTCAGGTATAATACACACTCGTATATATTCCGTGACTCGGGCGTTTCTTGCTCTGTCCATAGTTCTTTCAGAGCATGCATAGGTCCCCGAACTGTTCTGATAGCCTGTACTAGCATGTGGGACTTCTCTATGTTCAAACAGGACAGCAGGAAGATATATATCCCAATCGATGGGTCTTTCTTGACACATCCTCTTCAGCATGCTTTTCAAAACACAATTTATTAGTTTGCAGAAACATTGCATTTCGGGTAATATGGTGAAGTGAATAACTGTTTCACTGACACCAAACTAGCAACGTCTGCCATTAATTGTGATGTGAACTGTGATCCACGCTCGCTCGAAGTCTATGTACGAAACCCTACCTCGAAAAGGTTTTGAGCATTGCCTCTGCTATCCATTCTACTTCAATCTTGGGCAACGCGATTGCCTCTGGATATCTGGTCGCACAATTAACAATTGTCAATATGTATATGGTGCCTCTGTTCGTAACGGGCGTATTCGGGCCGATGAGATCAACAGCTACACGATGACTCGGGGTGTCTAAAATGGGCGTTTCTCCTAAGTCACTTTCGTTACTCTGCCTTTTGGTATAGTTTTCTGACAGATATTGCATGAACGACACAACCTTGTCACATCACTTATTATGCCTGACCAATGAAAACTGTTCGTGATTCTGTCTATTGACTCATGCGCTAAATCCATAACTCTCTATGCCTGTGTTGTTTGGGAACAACAATCTGTTTCAGCGTCGTAGTGGATGAGCCCCGTTTTTTCTCAAACACCCTTGTATGTATTTTCACTCTTGATCGCAGACTCTTCGTTGCTCCGGCGCGTTCCCAGAGTTTCGACAACGAATCGTCTAGTTAGATTGAGTTTATCAACATTTATTTCTTGAATTTCTCCCCGTTTTTAAACGTTCAGTGGCCGAAGAGGCTTCTCTTGCTTCTTAGTATGGGATCTAGTTAAAACCCTAGCCAAACAGTCCTGTACCATACTGG
>JAUELF010003520.1:0-18305 GCA_031471495.1 Clinocardium nuttallii
CTGCTATAGATTGATTGTATTGCTCTATATAAATTACCTTTGATACCATGTTTTATTAAAACATTATACAGCAGTGGTCGGCTAACGGAATCAAACGCCTTTTCAAAATCAATAAAGGCAACGTAAACAGATTTCTTTTTCATCGATAGACATTTTGAAATTATTGAATTTAAAACAAAGGCATTGTCGACGGTACTATATCCTGCTCGGAAGCCGGCCTGCGACTCTGTCAACCTGTCATATGCATCGACATAGAAGGTCAGGCGCTTAGTTAATACAGATATGTATGCCTTACTTAATATATCCATAAGAGCAATGCCTCTATAATTTGTAGGTTCACGAACATTACCTTTCTTATAAACAGGTATTAACAGAATTTTAGACCAATTCAAAGGAAATTCACCAGTAATATACAACCTATTAAATAACATGTTGATAAAAGGTAACAACACAGGAATTCCGAATTTCATATGTTGAGGTGTAATACTACCAGCAAATGCTTTGTTAACATTTAAACTTTGAATTGTCCTTAATATCTCACTATCATCTATAGGTGAGTTAAAAAGAACACTTTCAATTTCGTCCAGAGTCTCATTAGTACGCGTTTCGTCTACATTGTTTGTCTCTTGACAACTGTCACTGGCGAACAATGTACGAAAATAATCACACCAGTCGTTCAATGATATATCATTTGTTGCTTTTGGTTTGCATGTGAGTTTTCGTATTTCTTTCCAGAATTTACTACTATCTTTGATAGAATTCTCAATATTATTAATTTTATTTTTGTTATATAAGCGTCGTTTTCTTTTGCAAATTACTTTGTACGCTGCTTTATGATCTAAATATACATTCAAATCATTTACATTTCGGCTGGTCCGATATCTTTTTAAGCTTGCTTTTGATTTTTTCTTATGTACTACACATTCGTTATCAAACCAATCTCTGTGTATAACACGCGAGTTTGGCTTCATAATTCTCTTAAACCCAGATGAGCTTGCAAGTAATACATTTTCAAATTCATCTATCACAATATCAATAGGTACATCATAATTTTTAACATTATTTTCAAATACATGGAAGCAATTATTATCTATATCATTTGCCAATGTCTGTACATAATCATCACAACTGTCGACATTGATGTTATATTTTGCAACGTTCTGATGACAATGTTCAGCATTATTCTTTGATCGTGACATATATGGACTGCTTAACTGCAACATAAGTGGCATATGTGTACTATCAGGGTATGATAATATTTCAAAATCATTTATATGATTTATAAGTTCATTGGACACGATAAAGTAGTCAATAACACTACAACCATTGTGATTAATAAACGTAAATTCACCTTTGTTAACGTCCTTGCCGAATCGTCCATTAACAATTGAGCAGGCATAGGCCTTACATAAATTTAAAAGTTGCCGACCGAATTTGTTCACCTTTTTATCAGAATTAACTCTATCAATGCCTTCATCTCTGTTTAATATGTCCTGATAATCTGCCAGTTCAGGTACATTTTCTGTATTTATAATGGTATCATCATTGATTCCCGTTCTGGCATTTAAGTCTCCATTCAGAATGATAAAGTAATCTTTAAGATTCTGACTAGTGACTATGTTTTCGACAACATTCGGCCCACACGTATTACCTCGCTCATAAAAAGGTGAACCATCCGGGGGTATATATACAGAAATATAAACACAGTCTCGGTCAACACCTAGTAGTTTATGATCTAAAATAAGAATAATCCCATACTCAAAATCTGGACAAATCCGCTTGACTAAATGGTTGAACCGGTCGTGCACATAAACTATAACACCACCCATAGATCGACCCCCAGAGGTTGACCTTTTTGCTTTGCACATATAGGATATATAATTTGGGAAAAAGTTGCTATAGTCAATCTCATCTATCAACCAAGTCTCCTGGAGCCCAATTATGTCAAATGTTTCTAGAAAAGTGGTAAGCTCCGAACACAATTTATTAACGACGCCTTCGATATTCCATGTTACAAATGAAACGCCGTTATTTGTTTGTGTAGGGCGTTGGCCAGTCTCCTATGCAGTAGGTTCACTTGTTGCATTGTTATTAGGTGTTTCCCTACATTCAGTAAGTACATCAACACTATTATTATTTGCTCTCAAGTATTGCCGATTTCTATCATCAAGAGTGCGTACACCACGCCGATGTTCCCTGTTATTCAATATTGGTTCTTTGATGAGTTTCCCATTCCTGAAATGAGCGTTAAACCCATGATCGTATGCACTCTTGATCATTTGACGTTGTGTATAACTTAGATCGTTCGAAATTCTGATACCCTTTGCCCTTAATGATTCGCGGCTACTGAACAATTTCAATTTATCATTGAAGTTCTCGAACTTAACTATCACCATCCTGGGTTTTCCGGTAGGTATATTACCGATACGCGTCGCTGAGAGAATGTTAACATGCTCCTGATCTGGATTGGTAGAAGTTACTAGAGAAAGAATCTCATCATCAACAACGGCTTACATAGTAATGAGTGGTTTAAATGTTTTCACTGGGATAGTTCATATTAAGCTGTGAATAGGGTACCGATATATAATAATGATATCTTAGATTTTATAAAGATGTAAACAAACTTACATTTTTTTCTATTGAACGCCATTTTCTGTATTCTTTTTGCATGGAGGTGGGATTTTGAAATCTCGTAAAGTTAAAATGTCTGTCGATCATATATCATACAATATATATCAACATTTCCCGCTGGAATACAAACTTATAGTGTGTGATTGTTTTTTATCAACATTTAACACCCTAAACACATGTAAACTTGTATATATATCATACAATATATACAGGTGAGTTATAGGCCCGTCGGGCCGGGTGTGGTCATTGTATTGTAATTTGTCTTCGTATTTGTTAAATTATGCACACACATCACTATAATAATTGATCTTTCTTCTATACACTACATTTAAAAGTGTTCGTGGTCGAGGAGATACAGTGACTGCCAGTAAGACAACGGAGCGTTACTTTATTTTGAAATTTCGATGACAACTTAAAACAAAGCTTTTAATAAGCAACTACAGTCAGGAAGTTACCAACACTCTATTAATCCTTTCCTCCACAAACTAATTCACAAGTAAAGAATTTGATGAAAATATTAAAATTATCAAAAAGTTTAACAAGTTTGTTTAAAGATACATATAGTTGTTAAGGCTTAAATCCCATGAAAATCATTTATATGAAAGTTGCATACATATTGCAGAAAACTTGTTATTCAAATCAAAAGGCAATCAATCAATTTATTGGAGGGCTCAAAAGAGTTTAATACATACGTAGTAGGAGTTTCTGGCATTGTGTCCCCATGAAGTTATGCTTATCGGGCGGCTCCACAGGGAGAGTTCCTGCCCTTGTGGTACCGCCACAATTGAAATGTTTGGCGAGTTGGGACCGCTAAATGACCTTTGTTATACATTTTAGGATCATGTCATGTCATTTTCGGTCCGTCCACCAACACTACAGAATAGTTCTCTCTGTTATATTAAACGACGAAATAAAAAATATTGAATTAAAGAGCTCACTGTGTTTTAATATTTGGGTTCCAAACGTTTTCAATTTTTTTTTCTGACTTTTTAGTTACACATAACTTATGTTCAACAATCAAAAGTATACCAATAAATATTCGTTTCATAGCAGCGCATGTAAGCTTAACACTTCCCCCATAAGCTATTTTTAGACGAATCATCCGATGAAAAATATAAACATCTAGGTAAAAGAATGATGCCATGTTTTAATAGTATTGAGAACAATAAATGAAATGTTACGAGCAATTGCTTCAGTTCCTGCAATGTTTTCAATATATATCAGTTACAGAGGCGCTAAAAGGCGTACTGTATATATAAACCAGTTTGCCGACCGCGACGTTCAGAACACGTCTTCCACATTTCAAATCCAACGTGTAACCTTTCCACGTGATCCAAACGACCAATGAGGGTGATTTAAAGACAAGTAGGGGCTCTAAGGGTAGATATATAGTAGTTATCTCAGAAAAAACATAATTCTAACTTGCTAACGGTTAAAAAGAAGCATATGTTCTTTCACACGCTCTAAACAAGGCGGGAATACAATGTCATCGAAATTGAAATATATAGACAATTCCCGTCACCGCGAACATCTATTGGTGATTTACCAGGGATACTCATGCCAAGAGATTGCAACATATTAAACGATACACGATCAACAATGAGACTATCCGTCCTAAAACTTAGATCGGATTGCTCATTGATTGGTTCCATATTTTCTTTTCTGAGCAATATTTTCTCAACAAAAATACCCTCTTCGAAAGACCCGTTGTTTTGTTCAAGACGATCAAGTGATCGTTTGTAATCAAACACCGCATTATCGTACGTACATCCGAAACAAAAGAAGTCACAAAAAGCGGAAGTCAAAGACACTAATTGTGATTTAGAGATTTTCTGACATCTGATATGGAACCATTGATCACAACGTTCACACGCAATGCATGATCCTACACAGTTTTTACCACAGTCGCCACATGGATAAGTCATTTTTCCTCAAAATGCAAAGATATAAAGGAGAAAAATATGATTGTTAACCTGAGAATATTTTTCTTAAATAAGGTAAAACTTTGTGTCTGATCAATGTATACAGTATGAACCAATATAAAGTTATACACAAATAAGATTTACTAACAAGCAATGTATGCAGTATGAAGCAATATAAACAAACAAGATTAACTAACCAACAAACGATGATATCGAGCAATGAGAGCTGTGAGCGCAAGTATTCAGTGAGACTGAATGAATGAATGTATATTGTTTTATGGCGCATCGACAGCTAAGGTCATTTAGCGCGCAATTAAATTTAATTATTCATTATCCCTTGGTAAACAAACCAGTACTTGGCTAGAAAATGTGCCTTGCCAAAGGGCACTCCACCATGAACGCAGTGCCGCGACTGGGGATCGAACCCGGTACACCCTGTTTCGAAATCCCTGACGCTAACCACTCGACCACAGTGGATTCCATGACCGGGGATCGAAACCCGATCGAATCGACTTAATGAAAATATTATGATACATTTAAAATATGTAAAAACTTCAATGTCCGTATTCACCACCGTCTAAATTCGAACACAGGCCAAGAAATTTACATAGACACAAAAGAATATTGCAATAAGACATTGTACATGATCATTGAAAACAGATAGATACCTAAAATGTTATTATACTGCACTCATGTTTGTTTTAGGAATCATACTCTACACATCTATCCTCCTAATACGGAATGTGTCGACCCGGATAAGCATGCGTTGATACATTACGGAGAGTCCACAATGTTGGTTTTCTCGTGGGACGGCTCACATGGGGAAACTACATTGGTCAACACTATATCTGGTGCCGACGAATAAGCATTGTTTATCATTTAGGTAAAACTGGAAGTACATTATAAGTCGAATCGCTCGATTTTGAGCATGGCATATCCAGTTTAGGGTTTAACCCTTTCCCACATATAAACGCTTTCTGATGAATCTGCAGCACACGACTTTTGACAACATTGTTGCAAATGAATACATTGGTCAAACTAAGCAATTATCTTCTTTTGCAACACAGTTTTCAACTTTATTCATTAATTGTACTTTTATTTACAGATATTTTGCATATATTTGCCTTTGGGAATGGGGGTCAAATCGACTGCTCTAGATGTTTTGTATGTTGGAAAGGGTTGATAAGGTGCGACGATTGTCACGTGGTTTGTTTCCAATAATATATGGATACCAAGAAAGACACTTGATACTCTTGTCATCAGTCTTCACCATAAACTTGATCTTGTCATTTCAACAAGTGTGTACTGATTGTTTCATTTATGTCCTGATTGGTTTTGAAGACGCACTGCATTGAATCATTTAACGTGTGTAAGGGCATGACTTTATTTGGTAGAAGGGAAAACAGAAATTTCTTTTGAAAGACTGACTGTGAATGTTAGTCAGTTTGAGGGAATTAATAACGTATCACAGATTCAAACATTTACAAACGTCAAAGAACAATGTTCAATAAAGGAGTATGCATGTTATTATTGGTAGGAATCTTCCAACGCTATGATATCTTCTCGAGTGTCAATGGTGAGTATGCCAGAGGACTAGATCAGAGAAGTAAACTTATCTTTTCCCATCTTTATTTCTCTTATGACTCAACCAAGCCCTATATTGTGGGTACTCAAAATAATTATCTCACCAAGACGATTATTTCAAGTACCCACAATATAGTTTTTAGTGCCAAATAAGGATTTCGGAAATTAAAATACTCACCTTATATTCAGGTCTCTGTCACCATGTCACTCCATTTCTTCATAGAATAGACTGTCGCCTTTCTTCATGGCAGGCACTACCCTTTGTTGTTCGATCATGCGGAGACCATTGATGCGTATAACTTTGAAACTCCTGATAGAAAGGGTTCTCGCTTTTCTTAAATGTAGGATCTATCTACGATCAAAAAGACCATGTCTATACTTTAGAGAAATGGTTCTTACTTTTGTTATTCGTATAAACTACCCTGGGTTACATACTCTCGATGGCCAATAGTAAGTATTTTACATACTTCAGGGAAATGATTCTTACTCCTTTTTTTACTACCGAATATATGCTCACGATGGTAACTCTGAATACATTCTCCAGAGATATGTGTCCGGCTTTAAGCATATTTGTTTACTACCCAATGCATGCTCAAGATTAAAACATCTAGGCAAAAACAATTACTATCACTATTAATAAAAAGAATTATTATTGAATAGCGTTGAAAACATTGCGACCATATTAGAAAGTGCTCGTCTTGCGCAAGATCTCCTTTCGTTACCTTTGTTTCAATAGTCGTCTGTTGATGAGGGGTCGAAAACGTCTCTGTGTGAGAAAGGGTTTAGCAGAAATTCACGAATTAAATATTGAAAAGATACACGCGTAGTATAACTGTTTAACCGAAGAAGTTTTTATTGAACCACTTTGAGTAAATTGTGAGGTATATCCCTCAAAACCAAGACTACGAAATGCTACATTATTTCAATTGATATAATTTCGGGTCTTCGAAGTTCGTAATCCTTAGCATTAATATCAACAACCCCGCCTATGACTAAATGAAACTTCAGACATTTAAAAAATAGTTTTTAACACTTCTCAGTTGACTGCACATACAAAGTCAATCTAGAAAAGGTTATGAATAATGACGAAGTTGAAATCTCTACATGTATATAGTTCTTAAATCTTTAATCAATATCAGCTAATGTCAGCTGTAAATCAAACCGGTTTCGATGTAGTAGTGGGCAATGTATATACACAAGTCGGCGATGTGATACTTATAATAATTGTGTAGATGGATCTGATGAATTGGATTGTGGTAAGTATTTGAGACGCGTCAGGCGGAAATTGCTCTATCTTATCCGTTTTTGCATCGCAGAACGGACAAATGGAAACAAACTAGTTTCTGGATTGTATTGGAAATTAAATATACAAGCGAACATTTTAGATTTTGAGTTGCTCTCAATTTAAGTGGTTGTTTTTAAACGAGAAAGGACGGAATGTTAAAATCAAAGTTGCAAGGCTACTCTGAGAATCAGACTGTGTTCAGTTTGGAATTTTACGTTGTTTCAACTGCAATCCTGTTGTTAATTTAGTCAGTATCGTGTGTGCCCACCTCTACTATTGATGCAAGGGTAGCACGTTGACGTTGTTTTATGTTGAGACGACGTGCTGTCAAGACCTGCCCCACATAGGGTCTCCTAGCCCATATCGGCACCCGAGCTTGCCTCAGGCGACGCACTACGGTCTGTCTGCTGATACCGTACTGCATTGCAGTAGTAGATGCCGTTTGAAAACGACGTCGAAGGTGCGTCAACGTAATAAACATGTCCGTTTGTTGAGTTGTTACCCTAGGTCTACCAGATCTGCGGCGATCTGCTTCACCACCTGTTTGCTGGAAACGTTAACGCAACCGAATTACTGTGTTTCTGTGGCATACTAACTCCCTACTAACGTTAGTTACGTTGTCGCCACGAGCATGCATCGTTAATGCTAGGATTCGCTGATTTTCATTCAATCTAGGCATGTTCGTTGTTTACCGATGTGAATTCAAATGTGATTTTCCCTTTGTATAAGCATTAAGGATTACCCCCATACACGTTTCACGTGACATGTACTTTTCCTCGGGCTGCACGTGCAAATCAGGCAAAAGCACGTCTAATCGAATACACTGAAAATCTCTTCAAACCATGGTAGATTTTGGACTCGATCGATGACAAATACACTTGAGATATAGTGTGCGAAAATTGAAACAGATACGTCTGCTAAATATTGAAATAATTAATATTAAAAAGTGCACACTTTCTTTTGGAACTGAGTGTATGGTGCGTTCCGTGGCTGGAGGCGGACGAGCTGTCCGCCTGCCCAACAGCCATAAAAATATAAAAAACCGGTAAGATGCCGTCTGAGTAACGGTGAAAACGGTAAAAAAAAACCGGCAGAGTAATACATGAGAACCGTCAATCGCTATCGGAATTTGGACGTTCCAAACTTTGAAAATGTGTACAAAAATGTTAAAACATTATTAACTGTAGAAAGGTATTTAAATTTAGACATTAAACCATACTATAAACGTTCTCTGTCGCGTTTTAGATGCTCAAGCCATAAACTTAACGTAGAACTTAGAAAATCGAATCTGTGTATATTGCTTCATGCACAAAGACGCCTTATAGTGACCGAGGACGAGTTTCAAGCCTTTTTTATTTGTGAAAAGTTTAATAGTATAAGAGATGTGTATCTAAATACGTGGTTTAATGGTTTACCAAGCTTACAGAATGAATTTGTATGGTCTTCTTAAAAATGAAAATCCATTAGTTATTGAAGATATAGCCATTTATGTTTCAAAGCTTTTGGAAGAAGTTTGATTGTGCACATTACTACATTGTAAATTGAATGTAATATAACATGTATGTATTTTGGGCCGGAGGCCTAGTTACGCAATAAACTATTGTAAATAACATGTCCAGAAGTTTGTCAACGTCTAACTACGTATGTAAACCAGCTGAGCAACGAATAAAAACGTCTAGAGTAACAACCTTCCTACAAACAAAGACAGTTCCGCCGAAACAAATAGATTTTCACGCCCAAACAGATGTTGTGATCAAAGCACTGGTGGGCCAAAGCAATGAAAATACTGGTGGTACGGTTGCTTTGGTATTTGTAAATTAAGGTCAGACAGGCGAGGTGGTTGATTGTGTATGTACACCACGCTTGTCATATATATATATACATTCCTTCACCAATGAGGTTAGTCAGTTTGAAAAGGCAGTTTAATTTTAGTATATCCCTAGGTTATTTAATTGAATGTATCAACAACATTCAGACCATATTCCATTATAACCACAGCCAAGTTTGAAATTGCATGACGGTAGGTATTATAAGTGACTCCAAACAGGTAACACAGTTTTCATTTGATTTGTTCTAGTGGCCTCTTGTGTACATACACATGCAACCGCCTGTCTGACCTTAATTTACAAATACCGTCCCACCAGTACGTTCAGTGTTTTGATGTTAGTGGGGAATGGTAAAATGAACCGAATGATTCAAAATATTTAAAATGATCGAATTGCTACTTATTATTTTGGTCTTAAGTTTTATTTATTTTAGCATATGGCCCTCTTTATGTTGCTTATCAGACATTTATTCACGTTTATCCTGTTTACATTGCAAAAATAAAAGCATTCCCCATACTCAACACCCTTGCTGTTTCATTATGTGAAAGGTCAAACAGTAACTAAGAAAGGGGATCGTGACTATATTATATCCAATCGAGGGGAGTATATAGATCTACACAATCGAGTTTTTTCTTTCTTCCCTGGTAAAAGAAAATCAACACAAAAAACGTAGGGATATCGACTACCCAATAACCTCCGTGAAGTTCATTCCCTATTCCTTATTCAAATGTGAAGTTGGTTACTTGTTCCTTGTTCCTTATTCAAATGTGAAGTTTGTTACTTGTTCCTTATTCAAATGTGAAGTTTGTTACTTGTTCCTTATTCAGTTGTGAACAAAATTAGCACTTACGTGTGTGTCTTTTATAAATAGCTTAGCCTCATCTCCCGTTTTAAAAAGGATTTATGAGTCAACGGATAGTTTTAACAATGACGCCACCGGAATGAGGGAAATGTAAATATATTACTTGAATAGCTCGTTACCGATAGAAAACACATCTTTCAATGAGGCGTCAACGCAAGCATTTATCCTTATAGGAAAGCATTTCAGAAAGGTAGCTCATTACTCCATATTACTCCAAGGTGTGACCGGAAATGTACACTGCATGTGCCCTCTCAATGAAATTGAAGATGAATTTCACTTCATACTTATTCGCCCACATTACTATATTGTAAGGGAAAAGTACATAAAGCAATTTTATTTTAGACAACTAAATGTGCATAAATATATAGAACTTTTAAATTGTAACAATGTTTCAGTTTAAAATAATTTAGCTAGGTTTTGAATAAAGTCTTTTGAATTTAGAAAAGAAATCCATGTAAATATTCAAATGTTCTTCCGCATAGTCTATTTTTATTTTTGGTTCTTTCACATTTTTTTCATATTTTTGTTTTTTCTCTTTTCTTTGTTTATATATATATACATATATATATATATATATATCTTTCTTTTTGTAACGCATGTAAATATGAAATGACGAGGAGCACTGGTTGTTCAAGACCACCAGAATAAACATAATACAATTCGGAAAATTGTCATGCAATTTATTCTTTTCAACTCGATGAAGCGGGACCGTGTGCATCACCAAGTCAGGTTAAGGCGCCTGCATCCATGAGTAACGCGCTTTCTATATCTCCAACAAATAGCACCCGATATCATGAATGGCAGCCATTTCGTCGGCTAAACTTCAGCTTGGTGTTGCAGTCGAGTGCAGAAACTCAACAAACGGCATTGAGTCCAAGTCTAAGCAAGTGATCGACGTATTCCCCTGATACATATTAGGTTACACAGATTATAAGGTTACCTGAATAATTATATATTGACCATACTGCCAGAGTTGGCTGTGGACTTGCCCAAAGTCCCTAATTCCGCGCTGCAATTGGAAGCCGGCTGTGCAACTCGACTGAAAGGCACCAATTGCAAACACAAAGAAATAGAATTAAACGATGTCGCCTGACACATTTAACCTGTAACTAAAAAATAACTAGTATAAAATCATGAAATTGTAGGTTATTCCAACTCAAGTTTAGCAGCCGAATGCAGCAACTCTGCGAAAGCGGACGTTAAACAACACGAAGTCAGTTTTGTGCGCCTGCAGCTGATATGCGAGTCCACTTGCCTCTGTCTCGACAATAGCAATTCAATCGGCTAAATTTCGGATGGGATTTGCAGCCGGCTTCCGAAATCCTGCAGAATAACAACTAGCGCTAGTCGAAGCAATTGTTTTACCGTTCTCCTGAGTTTCGGAAGCTGGCTTTAAAACTTTGCCGGAGTTGGGCTGACCCTTTTCTATTGATGCTTTCAAGGTACAAGCGCCGACTTCGTGTAACGCATTAGGTCCAGCTTCGGCTGTTAAACCTAGCCCGAGTTTGAAATTCCCAACAATGTAACACATTTGAACCCGTCCTGTTCGCGAAAAAGACTTAAGTACATATGTGGAATGGAAATCCCAACTTTTGATTCCAGTTGCATGAGTTGCTGTTCAGCCGATTTTAGCCGAAGTTGGGATCTTCAGGTGAACAACCCAGTTTTGACTATATATTGCTCCAAATGTAGCATCAGGGGAAGGCAACGAACACTGGCAGTTGTACTAGTTACAGCTTTGCCGCGTTTTGGCAGCTGGCTGCAAAACCCAATTAGTGTTTAGTCGATATAAATGCTTGTACCTTCGATTGTATATGCCTATTGTACCAGATACGAGATGGATGATCAATGCTAGCCTGGTGCAAGCGTACCAAACTGAATCTATGTTGCATTAGGTCCCGTTTCTCCAAGTTGCGTTAAAAAGCTGCTTAACCCAATCGGAATTGGAAATGTCCCTGCATTGCACGCGTCATGTTTGAATTACAAGCCTTAGCCGGCAACCGCACATGTATTAGGTAGCCAAAGCTCAACACTAGCTACGGGTTGCACTTCGTGTCATCCAGTGTAGTCATGGCAGCCGACTGTAAAGTCCCGCTTAAGTTTGGATTGACAAGTCAACAACCAAACTCCGGATTCATTTTGTTCCCGGTACAACCTGATCAGTGTTAGGGGAAAGCGCAGAACACACTGGCTTCGATTTTACTAGTTGCCATTCTACGGAGTTTCGACAGCTGGCTGCAAAACCCAGTCAGATAACCTCCCATCAATAATTTAACGTATCGATATAAATAGATTGGCTGCCCGTTGATGCTAGTAGTGTAGAAGTGTCAACAACTGCATTTGTGTTGCATTAAGTCCCGTTTTACCAACTTGCCTACGGTATTTGCATCCGTCATATTCGAGCAACAGAATGAAGCCGGCAACCTGTCATAGATAGCTAGAGGTGGAGGAAAGGGTGGGGGGTAGCAGCACCCACCACTGGCTGTCTGTTTTAGTTTATCCGAATTGCGGCAGCCGTGAAAGTCCCACGGATTTTCGGGCTTGTGTAGGTCCACATCCTAACTCCGACTGTATATTACCGGAGATACATATTGATACATGTCAGAAGAAAGTGCCATGCTTCGATTCCAAAAGAGATTTTGGCCGACGGAATTGTTCCCGTCATGGATTTTGCACGCCTATTGTTTTAAATAGGAATACTGTTCGGTCAATTAATGCATATCTGGTGAAAGAGTCCCTACCTGACTTCGTGTTGCATTATGTTCCGTTTTGCCAAATTACTGTGGCGGTTGCTAAAATAGGGCAGAGTTGGAATTAAAAGCAGATTGGAAGCCATTAATTTGACGTCTTGTCCCCGCGTATCGAACAGAATGTCATGTTATATGCATTCTTAAAAGTTTCATGTTTTAATAAATATCTTTTTCCATAGCTTGGCCAACTTTGATTACAATATAACCCATATTTTAGCATCAAAAGGAAGAAAGACGTTGCCGGCTTCATTGCACCAATGACCAACACAGCCTTGGTAACTGGCTATTATTCCCACAAAAACTGTTTGGCCCATTGATAATTGGCGATTGGCGCTATATAGCCGATTTTTAATCTACAAAACAACCGCCCGAAACACTTATGGTAGAGTCAGATTTTAGACTAGTGTCCCTGGATTGACGTTCATTAACACGCAGTTGGATGGCTAAAATGGACAGACATGAGTATATTTGGTAAATTTTAATCCCTTGTCTCCCTCATGGTTCCCGGTATATTTAAGGCCATCCTCGGTACCCAGGCTATTCATAACATATACGAGGATGATTTAAGGCGTTTATGGAAATAATTTATTATCTGAGGAAAATGGAAATATGTTTTTGCAGTAGGTGTTCTTCTTTCCCTGCAATGTGTTGGAATATTGTCGGGTGCGGTGGCGTCAAAAATAGTATTTATCAGTACACTTATTAACCGTTATGATATAGGGTTTTAGAAAGAAACACGTATTATGATTAACTATCATTTCGTTTTGGTTCACATAATACCATTACAAAAATAAATTACAAAACATTCTTAAACAATCGTGTTACTTTCAATATCATCATATAATTTAGCTGCAATCTTTCTCGAAGGTTTTTGGGTACTTTGTTTTGTTTATCGATGCTCGTATAATTCTGTTTTCTGTTTCATGCTTTATCTTTCATGTTATAACAAATTGTTAAGAATTCATTTGTATATTTGAGCAATATCTGGACACTATATTTTACATATCACGTTACCTATTTTACTAGTTTATTATCGCTTCTCACATTTCGTCCCAGCAGGAATCCTTTGGCCAGTCACTTGAATGCGGGGTATTGTCGCCCATCTATGACAGTAGCACATTTGATATATGATTTGGTAATGCACGTTCTCTACATTATTCAAATACAACTACACTTTGCCAATTATAGTTCATTATCTATTTCAAAACAGTTGCCCCTGAAATAAATTCTCGAAATATATGACAGTTCTGTTGTTTTTTTGTATGTTAGTTTCTTTGATATAATTTGTTTTATAAATATAATTGGAAATCTTGTACAAAAGACACGCATAAACAACTGCTACAATGCCAGGGTACTTAATAAAATGATATTTGCCCTTATACATATCGACATAACTAGCTAAAAAGATTTACAGGTAACATAATGAATTCACAGAAACCCCTAATTGCCCCATTCATCAAATAAAAATCAAATGACAATATGACATAATTTGAGTTTTAAATAAAAAATAAAATTCAATCTTTTTTCCCCCGCAACATTGGCACTATACATGGAAGTCTTGTCATATAATTATCACGATACGTTTTCATTCTGACAATTTCACTTTGGAAAGTTACATAGAAAAGACAATTATTTACAAATTACATTTTACTCCACACTTCATTATTCTCAGACAACTGACTACATTCCCACGTAGAAAGGAAGAAAGAGGATGCTGCTTTCACTATGAGTTTTGTCAATCGTTGGAAAATTTCATTGATTGGAGTTTAACGTGTTTTCTGGCTTTTTCCACTGGCATTCGAATTTTTATTACAGCAAAAAATGCGGAAAAATACAAATTACCTCCGTAAATTTCTCAAAAAGTCTCTCTATATTGTCTATACGCTATGATAAAATGATCGTAAGATAAAATGGGGAATCCCGCACGTATTACTATAAATAGCCCCTCTATACGTGTGTAATAATAATTAGACGTATAGAGGGGCTATTTATAGTAATACGTGCGGGATTCCCCAGATTATATTACGATCATTTTATAATAGCGTATGAGAAAGAGATATGTTTTAGAAATTTACCGAGTTAATGTGTATTTTTCCGCATATTTTACTGTAATAGAAATCGGACGCCTGTGCTTTCTCGCACCAGTACTCCACAAACATTCTTCCAAGCAACGTTTTTGTTTCCCACATAGACTGTAAGGCTATTGGAGGAAGACAAATGACGTTAGTCTTATTGGCCTATGTCAAACGTCTAGAAGAATACTTGCGTAGCTGAGTCTCGAATTAACGACCCCTGGATTGACAGCACGCGACTGTGCTATCGGGCTCGCTGGGTGGAATGAATAGTTCAGATGGGTTTTGAATTCGGGTCTTCTCGATCAAGGTTAACGAGTAATATAGTAAGCGTTAACAGAGAAATTTCATGGAAATAGTTCTAAAACCAGCGTTCAATAGTCACTGAAAAATAACAATATTTCACGAAACCTTCTGTGGTTCAGTGATATTCCGAGAAAACTGGACTACTGCTTTGTCGTATCCGAAGTGGCTCACATGCAATTATCAAACATATGCCAATGTAAAAGTCCTAATTAAGACGCTGTAGAAACAGTTATGCATAAATAGAGCGTAGGTGTCTCGTTCCTAATGGTCCGAGTTCGAATATAATTATGAGCGGGTTCTGCCTTAAGAATGTTCCAACTTAAAGGCACGAGTACTGGTAATGTATCCAGGAATCAGACACCGAGAGTGATTAATATTAGATTTACGCAGCTTTCAACATAAGAAATAAAGATGTCTATGTCTATGCTATAAATCGTGGAAAACCAACGTTAAACTATTCGTTAGCTCTTTCAACGCCAAGGGCAATAATGAGGTTTTTTGCCAACAATACCGATTCGGGTGAGTCAGTTCGTAACGTGAAATCAGCATTGTTTGCCTTTTAAGTGATCAAAGTATTCGAATACTCTTATTTCAGAATAATTGAGTCGCCCTATTTGAAACATGGAATTAAGGAAATTAGGCGCTCAGAGAATTGAGAAATAAGGATTTGGTTGCTGATTATCCACATATTCTGATATAATTCGAATGGACAGTGTATGACAGAAGCTTCTTGTAAACCCCAAGCAGTGCACACAGTCCAGGGACAGTGTATGACAGAAGCTTCTTGTAAACCCCAAGCAGTGCACACAGTCCAGGGACATAGTTATCAACGTTCCAGCACACTCAAACAAAAATGCACACGTATCAATTATTTTAGAAATGTTTCGTTTTTCACAATGTATTAGTGTACGCATGTATGTGTAGTTTTATGTATTTGCATAAATTACATATACATGTATACAATGAACTCAATTCTTGAAGAATATAAAGAAAGCCATGAGCTTATATTTAGCGTCTCTTTCTCGATATTTCAAATACAGCAGATTAATTAAGTATGTTGGTACAAAAAGCTATATAAAGCGAACTTTAACATTTACATACGAGTTCAACCGAAACTAACCATTAATCGAACAATGAAACAAGGGAACCATCATGGTGCTAGATCGCATACATTTATATACAAGGAAATAGAGCCCATGCTTATGGTTGTCATGTATTTCAACGAATAGGAATAATTTGAACAATCTTGTTATAGGATTATTTAAGAAACATTTGTACCAATATGTTATATTGTTCACTATATACACGTACACGATAAACAACATCTTACCACAGATCGGAATAACTTGAAAACTCTTGGAAAAGGATCAACCAACTCGGGCTAATAATTTTGGACAAGAAGTTTTGACATAGTTCCCTCTTTGTGATGTCGGAGTAACCACGGTTCTACTTAGAGTTTAATTAATTGTCTTTTGAATTGTTTTGAAATTATTCCATTGATTTATGAAGAGATTTTACGCAGCATTCAGTTATATCACATCGTGTCCTTGAAAAGTTACCATCACTATTAATCCTTTTATCCTGATACCAGCCAGCAGCACTGAACGCCTAGGAGGGAAGCTAATGCTACAAGTTTTAAAATCTTTGATATGACCAGGTCGAAGCCACGATCTCCCGAACTAGAGGCGGACGCTCTACCACTACACCACCGAGGCGGTCTTTTTTAGAAGAAGCATACATAACACGTATGCGGTGAATATGTTTATGATTCTTAGAGGATGCGGAGTTTTCAGTCTCATCCGATCCTTCTCCATTCGTCTACTTCTACTATATCTCTAGGTATATCGTCTGACACACACTCTCTAACACCGTGCCAATGCATCATTAAACAGTGTCCACTCTATTTCAACATCATATGTGTCGCGTTTGTGGGGTTTCGGTATTGACTCTCTGAATTTGGCAACACATTTGCAGGACTATAACTATATCTAAATATAAATAAGGACATAAACAATTATGTAAAAGGTTTCATCGCTAATGATGAGTGGTATTTTTCTCTTTTGAATCAATGCTTTCAAATGCCACCTGTTGTAGATGCGCCAATATGTGTCAAGAAAAGGGTTAATGTAAAACAGTGTTGTTGTTTTTGTATTTTTTATTCAAATATTCAAACAATGCAATTTATATCAAAACAATAAGACGAAGTAAAAGAGATGAGACAGGGAGACATAGATAAAATATATGAGCCGTCCCGCGTGAAAACCAACATGACGCCATCTGCGTAATGTATCAACCAAATAAGCCTGCGCTGTCCGCGCAGTCTGATCCGGTCCGACATATTCCGCCTAAGGGGGATATGGTTATATAATAATTATTCATGAAACAGAAAATCCACAGGAGACGAAATGTGTCTGCCCGGATTAGCCTGTGCGGCAAGCTTAGGCTTATCCGGATCGATACATAACGCAGTGACCACACTTTTGGTTTCCTCGCGGGACGGCTCATATGATGTAACATTGTTGTAATCTGCTGGGGCCATGCTTCAGGATTGTTCTTCTAAATATGCATTACGGTCTACAAAACATATAGGTGGCAAACACAGACTCATCTTCGGTTTCACCATACGCCAGGCGCGGAGTTTAAGCTAGTGACAAATAAAAAGCCCTGTAAATTAGCATTCTAATCTTAATCGTTTAAATGAGTAAGAGTTTTTATGGTGCAGTTCATTTAAATTCCGAGACATGAATGGTGAACAATAAATGTATTAGTGTATACATTCTTTCTCACATGCAGATGCGTATTTGCAGCTATACATTTTTAAAAACATTGTGGCAAAAGGAGAATTTGCTCACAGTGAGCAGTTCGTCTGTTATACACAATATTGTGTTATCTATTCAAGGACAATATTTTGCCTAAATGTTCTAAAGTTGACTGCTGCAGATTTGTCTAGACTACAAAAAGGGTAAATTCTCATTTCCGGTCTGTAACTGCTTGTGTTGAGACTTCGAACACGGTGTTTTTCAACGAAACACTGTGCATAATCCACACTTGTTAAGGTTTTGTTTAC
>JAUELF010003627.1:3559-18300 GCA_031471495.1 Clinocardium nuttallii
CATGTATATGACTGCATTCCCTGTGTTATTGACATTTGACATGTATATGACTGCATTCCCTGTGTTATTGACATTTGCCATGTATATGACTGCGTTCCCTGTGTTATTGACATTTGACATTTATATGACTGCATTCCCTGTGTTATTGACATTTGCCATTTATATGACTGCATTCCCTGTGTTATTGACATTTGCCATTTATATGACTGCATTCCATGTGTTATTGACATTTGACATTTATATGACTGCATTCCCTGTGTTATTGACATTTGCCATTTATATAACTGCATTCCCTGTGTTATTGACATCTGCCAGTAATAGTCTGACATCGATGCATCAGTCGTAATGTTATCCACACAACCGTGAGCGCAAAGGATGAAAGCTACTAATAAGTTCAGTCTAGTAAGTGCCCGCCATTCAAGCTATTGCGTCCGAGTACCGACTTACTTACACTATATTTAATGGTTAGGGTTAATTTGTCTTCCATCAATTGACTTAACCCTTTACCACATTCATGCGCTTTATGAATCGTCTGCAGCAGACGACTTTTGAAAGTCTTGTGACAAAGGAAGAAACTGCTCAAATCGAGCAATTTCTCCTTTTGCCACAAGTGTTTTAGCTCATTTTAATAATTAAACCTTTCCTTATAACATAATTATTTCTTTTGAGATGTTTCCAGAGTCAACTGCTGCAAATTTGTTGTATGTGGGAAAGGGTCAACAATCTGTGTAGAAAGGTAACCTGGTGCCAAGGAATCTTTTTCTGTGGCAGGGAGAACTTGTGAGAGATACACGACCATACAATTCAGAGGCATGTGAACTGACGTTCTTGATATAACTTAACCCTTTCCCTCATAAAGACGCTTTCTGACGCCTCTGCAGCAGACGACCTTTTGAAAACATAGTAACAAAAGAAGAAATTGCAAAAAACGTGCAATTTCTCCTTTTGCCACAATGTTTTCATCTTTTAGTCATAGATTATCCATTCAATTATAGAGAGTTTCTTTTGACAAAATATGTTCAAATTCGTCCGCTGCAGAATGGTCGTTTTGGGAAAGGGTTAATGGCTGCCTTAAATTGTAACTTATAACTGTTGAAAATGATATTAAACTCCAATCAAAGCAATACTTTATATTGCAGTCAAAGACATTAACCATTTTCCTTATATAGACGCTTTGTGACGCATCTGCAGCAAACAGCTTTTTGAAAACATCGTGACAAAAGAAGATATTACACCATAATGTTTTCAACTTTTAGTCATACATAGGTTATCCATTCAATTATATAGATTATCCATTTTTTGACAAAATGTTCAAAGTCGTCTGCTGCAGAATTGTTTTATGAGGTAAGCGGTTAACAGTATCATATCTCACATGTCACAGAAAAGAATAAATAAAACGGCTAAGGTATTAGGGTATAGTTATAAATGTCCGCGTAGTAGGGCAAATTATTTCCTGGAACAGTAAATCTAGATTTCCCATGTGCGTTTGAACGATGAAATATGAATGAAAACTGAAAGATATTGTGGTCATAGTACATTAACCATATCGGCGTATCTATCAACCCTTTCCCACATACCAAACATCTGCAGAAGACGACCGTGAATACATATAGGTTAAAATAATCAATCACTTTAAATATGACAGTATAATACTGAAAAGAGTTGGAAACATTGTGACAAAAAGATAAATTGCACTTGAAAAAGAGTATTTTTTCCTTTTGCCGCAATGTTTTCAATGTTCGTATGCCACAGATGTGTTAACATTCCTGATATGATGTAAACGGTTATGTGAGCCGAGCTACGCGAAAACCAACTAAAGGTACTATGCGCCAAGCCCAGATCTAGATCAGTATGACCAGGGTTACATACGTACCCCTATTCGTCGGCAAGGAAAGCATACTGTAAGGCTCTCGAAAACGGTTGTATTTTTAAAACGAATATATAAACATGCAAGTTTGAACTGTGAGCGTATATATCAAGTCGCATCGAAATTCACTAAAACTCTAGCAATCAGTGTTCCAGTCTTAATAAGTTTATGATTATCTCTCGAGTATCGATGTTTCAACAAAGATTATCCGTGCAGTCTGGTCAGATTATTCTCTAATCATCATGTGGTACAATTTTCGTGTCAGATGTCGGTAAACGATTATAACCAACATCCTACTTTATAAGAATGTCTTTTTATAAGAGCTGTGTCTAACAATTTGAACCGCATCGGTGGTGTAATGAAACAGCGTCTGCGTCGAGTGCGGGAGGTCGCGGGTTCGATCCTCGGCCGGGTCATACCAATGACTTTTGGTAGTATTGGCCAAGGTAGTAATTAACCCAGGAAAGGCCTTGATATAACTGAAAAATGTTTAAAGCGGCGTTAAACCAAATAATGAATCGATCTTTACAATGTGGAGTTATTGACTATTTGCAAGCAGACTGTCAAGCGATGCATCAAAAGCATAATCAAATGTAGACGGACAGTGAATGCTCTGGTGAGACTACGGATACACATTCTCACCTGAATCTTCACTGTACGCACGTGCTTTAAAATCCTTAATTGCTAGACGTGGCTTGAAAATATGTATTATGATCGTAATTCGTTTCAGCGCCATTATTTTCTAAATCGTTAAAAAGGCCGGGTTTCGTAAGGCATTTGCTCACTCGATAGATCAGTGCTCACGAGAGAAATAAATTGGTTCAGACTTTCACGTGTCTTTTTCCTACGTGTCTATCACGATAAATATCCGTTCATTAAACATTCATCCAGCACACCATTTGGTCGTTGATGCGATCCATGCCTATCACTACTCATGCCTCTACGAGGAATAACGACGCCCTCTTATTGGATAAATGCCACGTATATGATATGGGTGAATGAATTAATGTATATTATGTTATGGCACATCAATAGCTAAGGTCATTTATGCATAGGGCACAATTGCCGCGGCGGCCTTCGGGTTTAAAACATATCTACGACCAATAGCATTTGTAGGTCCGCCGCAGCATTCCCACGGTCACATACTGTAGTAGTCACATATGTTAGGGTAGCCGCCCGGCATGTTTTGATATTATGAAGACAGAAAACCTGATTCTGTCGTACGGACTTTGAAGCGGTGGTAACGCACGGTCGCCTTAGGCAGACGCAAGGTAGCCGCAATGTATACATGTATATACATGCTCCACGCACGGCACAGGTTGCGACGGAAGCCGTACAGAAGGCGTATGGCGAGCGTACGGTAGCTGCCATTGGGGCTTGTGGTACAAGCAGGGTGTGCAGCATACCGCAAGGTCGCCGTATGGGCACTGTAGGGCAGCCTTAAGGCTGCTGCCCTGTGGCATCTGTTGAATTTTTGCGGCCGCCGCAAGTTTTTGAGGTTTGCAAGGCCACTGCACGCCCGACATTTTGTCGCCCTGGGACCGCCCTACGGCATTGTTACGGCGTATCTTATTGCTACGGCGAACCTAGAAATGATAAAAGTTAAAACTCCGCGCTCAATCCAACGGCCTGTAAAATATAGGGACACGCTCTATGGTGACCCAAAGCCACCGCAGATCCTCTGCGTCCGCCGCATGTATCTCTCGAGTTTGGGGGCATACGGCCGCCGTATCCTTGCCGTAGAACAAATGTGACTGTGACATTAATATGCATTAACATATGCATGAGACGCAATCTTATTAAAACAATTTAAATGTGTGTAAGAATTAGATGATGGGAAAAAATAGAAACAGAAACGAAGTATAGGTGATGAGGAAAAAATGTATGATGTAATATGAATAAGAGGGAATATAATTATTTGTTTTGGATAGGCATACACAAATATCCGTCCTTATCAATAAATGGACCTCCCAACAACAGAGGAGATATCTTGTACCGAAGACATTGTAATACTAAGGTAGAAAGAATATTAACCTTTTCTTACATACAACACAACTGTGGTAGATTATTTGGAAAACATCTTGGCAAAATAATGAAAGCATTGAGGAAAAATGAGAATTTGCTCCATTTCAGCAAATTTATCTTTAGTCACAAATGTTTTCAAGAATCAACTGATGTAATGGCGTCAATATATGCCATGTCGCAGGTTTGATGCCCGGCAAGATCATACTAAGATTTTTTAAAAGTGGTAGT
Organism: Clinocardium nuttallii; assembly: GCA_031471495.1. Taxonomy (NCBI): domain Eukaryota; kingdom Metazoa; phylum Mollusca; class Bivalvia; order Cardiida; family Cardiidae; genus Clinocardium; species Clinocardium nuttallii. The sequence continues at coordinate 7,680 of JAUELF010003627.1, forward strand.
AATGTCTTAACATTTATTGGCGCTCAGGGTTGTGAGTTTCGCAATTGTGTCATGATAAAGGCCACGTAGTACTGGAAACTAATCCAGGAAACGCCGTATTTTAACTCGGAAAACAGTGTTGAAAGTGACGTTAACTATACAAACAAACAAACTGTTACGTTAAAGCCCGAAAGCTTAAAGTGAGGAAATTAACAATCCAAACTAGTTGCAATAATACATTTCGATGCTGCTCAATACATCGATGGTTTGGCGTGAAACGGTTGTAAACAAATTTGGTATTTTTTGTTTGTTAATCACCTCGCGATAAAGTCTATATAAGCGTTAAATCATTTGTTTGGTGAATAATGGAAATTTAGTTTCCATTACTCGTTCTGAGAAATGGCACGTACATTTGCATTGTTTACAAAGGGGTCAAAATCGTCCTTAAACTAGGGTTTTCAAAATATGCTTTTAGCTACAACCGTTTCACGCCAAAGCCCTCGGTATCATTCATAACTAAATTAGACACGCTATAATAAAACCGACATTTTTGGGTTTAGAATCAATAATCACTTCAATAAAGTTGCACAGCTGTTTTAGACACTTGCTTAATCAGAACTGTTTAGATGCTTGTTTTAATCAGAACTGTTTATCGTATTCACCACTAGGTGGCGAATAAGGAAGTTGTTTAGCAGAAAATGTGATTAATTAATTGATTGTGGTTTAATGCCGTTTTCAACATTTTTTTATAGTCATATCACGGCGACCAGTTCCCCTAGTCATGTGTTGCCTGGCTTTCCCACAACACTACTCCAAACAACGGACTTTCTAAGCAACAGGCTGCGTTTTCACATTGACTCTAAACCCATTTTGGTACAAGAAAAATGACGCTTATAACAGTGACTTTTGTCAGACATCGGAAAGACTGTGGGCCGAGAAGACGACGCGAGCTTATTTGAAACGGGTGGAAATGGAAATGGCCCGGGAGTAGCTTTCTGTGTGACATGTTCCAGCGGCATATGTGTATTAACTCGTGTGACCCTCTGTACCCCCGACTGTAAACAACAATTATATAGCTCGTCATGCATGACTGTAAACAACAATGATATCGCTCGTTATGCATGACTGTAAACAACAATGATATCGCTCGTCGTGCATGACTGTAAACAACACTGATATCGCTCGTTATGCATGCCTGTAAGCAATAATGATATCGCTCGTTATGCATGCCTGTAAACAACAATGATATCGCTCGTTATGCATGTCTGTAAACAACAATGATATCGCTCGTTATGCATGTCTGTAAACAACAATGATATCGCTCGTTATGCATGACTGTAAACAACAATGATATCGCTCGTTATGCATGACTGTAAACAACAATGATATCGCTCGTTATGCATGTCTGTAAACAACAATGATATCGCTCGTTATGCATGACTGTACACAACAATGATATCGCTCGTCATGCATGACTGTAATGTTTCCATTTGCCGCAATGATTTCAACTCTATTAATTCATAATAGTAAGTATACTTTCATTTAGAAAGATTTACCAAATTTGTATTTAGATGTTTCGATAGTCGTCTGCTGCAGATTTATTATATGTTGGATAGGCTTAACCTTTTTTTCCTCATACGACTACTCCGCAGCAGACGACTTCGAACATATTTCGTCAAAAAATGGAAATCTCTATAATTTAATGGGTAACCTATGACTAAAAGTAAAACACATTGTGGCAAAGGAGGAGAAATAGCTCGTTTTGAGGAATTTCTTCTTTTGTCACTTTGTTTTCAAAAATCCGTCTGCTGCAGAGGCGTCATAATGAGTCTATATGAGGGAAAGGGTTAATCATTCTTTGTCTAATAGACGAACAAGCCAGTTCAGACTGCGCAAATAAGCTGGTTGGTCGAATTGTACAGACAATTGTTTTAATTATACCTTTCGTTTAGATAATGGTAGAATTTACTCTCTTCTAACATTCATTTAACGTGAAATTTAGCATGTATACCTGAATATTTTCTACACTGGTTTATGAAAATAAAGATTGATAATCTACTTGTAAACAAATTTATGTATAATGTATAATGCGTAATGTAACAATACCTGATTATTTTAAAACTAATTTAATCTTTTTCCACCTGCATACAATTGTGACGCATCTGCAGCAGACGACATCATAAGTCGCTTGCAAAATAATGAGATCCCTTTTGCTACGACGTTTTCGACAACCTATATGATTTTTAAGCGGTCTGCTGAACATGTGTTGTATGTGGAAAAGGGGGTTAAGTAACATATTCTAAAGATTATTGTATCGATATGACAGATACGAATATCTAAACCCATCGATATGACAGATACGGATATCTAAACCCATCGATATGACAGATACGGATATCTAAACCCATCGATATGACAGATACGAATATCTAAACCCATCGATATGACAGATACGGATATCTGAACCCATCGATATGACAGATACGAATATCTAAACCCATCGATATGACAGATACGAATATCTGAACCCATCGATATGACAGATACGGATATCTAAACCCATCGATATGACAGATACGGATATCTGAACCCATCGATATGACAGATACGGATATATAAACCCATCGATATGACAGATACGGATATATAAACCCATCGATATGACAGATACGGATATCTAAACCCATTTATGTGCAGCAGACGACTGCAAAAACTACAGAAATTCACTTTACGAGAATATATAGAAGTTCATTTTCAAAGTAAATCATATCTTATTGTGGCAAAATGACAAACCGCTGATTTTGACTAATTTCCCCTTTAGCCACAATATTTTCACACTCCGCCAGACATCATCTGTACATGCCAAGGGTAAATATCGATTGTGGGTGTGTGTCAGATATACGTGCATGTTGCGAGATTACAGAACCTCCATCAATGTTTATGAGATCTCTAGTTGAGCCATTCCACGAGAAAACCAACATAGTGGACATAGTGCATGGCTGTAAACAACAATGATGTCGCGTAAAGTATCGACCTGGATCAGCCTAAGCATGCCATACAGGCTAATCCGGGCAGACACTTTTCACCTCCTGTGGATTTTCAGTTTTATGAATGATTACTCTATACCTCTATCCTCGTAAGACGGAATGTGTCGGCCCGGATCAGTCTGATGTGGATCGATACATTACGCACATTCCACAATGTTGATTTTCTCGTGAGACGGCTCATTTATTATAGCAACCGTGCAGACGTTCGTACTAAGCTTTTTTGTAAATGTTGTTAACGCATCTTTCCACAGTGTTTCAGTAATATCACGGCGTTTAATACATATAGGTGAACTACCAGTACTACCAGTAGTATTACTATATTAAATGTTTTTGGTATCGCCCGACCGAAGATTGAACCCTCATCTCCCGGAAGACGATCCCGTATTAAGCCCTGCCCTGCGATGCCAGATAACAAAGAGAATACTACTACTTCTCAACAGATGAACATTTTTAATTCAAATTAACAAAAATACTGCATGCATGTTTAAGTATATGTGTTGACGAAATAAAACCCGAGTTCTAGTGTAAAGTTTTCTTTAAAAAGGGTTAAATGTAATGATACCAATTCTTATTCAATGAATCATTTCTTTAAATAGATTGGTCGGAGGTTCAATTTTCGTAAACATAATTTCCAAAAAGCATTCGAATTCAATAGCTTTGCTGCGTGGAACGAAAATGGGCGTTGTGACATTATGCGAGCAATGACCACTAAGGCGTGCCTAACCATACGCAGTCACGGAAGAGCTTACATTGTCATTATATGTTAAATATAGATACAACTATAGCACAGCGTATTTTTTAAAAGTTTTATTCCGTAGGGAATGAAATGTATTTGGCTATATAAGCGCTAGATATTATTCAATTTGAGCCGTCTCGCGAGAAAACCAACATTATTGACCCTGCGTGAAGTGTCGATCCTGATCCGTATAAGCATGCCGCGCAGGCTTACCCGGTAAACACTTTTCACCTTCTGTGGATTTTCTGTTTCAAGAATCATTTCTCTATACCTCTATCCCCTGAGACGAAATGTGTCGACCCAGATCAGTCTGCGCGGATAGCGCGGGCTGATCTGCTCGATACATACGCATATACCATTACGTTGGTTTACCTCTATCCCCCCTGAGACGAAATGTGTCGACCCAGATCAGTCTACGCGGACAGCACAGGCTGATCTGGTCGATACATTACGCAGATGTCGTTACGTTGGTTTTCTCACGAGACGGCTCATTTGTCGGCGCTATTGCCTTCACCGGGATATTACATAGATCGATAGATTGTATTTGACTTATACAACTACATGTATCGCATCATTTACATACATTTACATAAACAAATGTATTACAAAGAACACAAACTGGGTTTTGCCATTAAAGAAAGTTTTCAAAACCGACACAACATAGTACTTTGTGTATTTCGTAATATCATAAAGAGATGCCTTGCCAAACTTTGAATAATATAGAATAAAGACCGAGTCACGTGATAACTGATAGGTGAGACTTAGAGAATAATATAGATACAGACAACCAGCAAGCGTCTGAGGACATATATTAAGGAATTTCCGTGTTCGCCATATTTTCGTCTACTGGAAGTCACCCAGGGACGGCTATGGCCACACATCGACTTTACAACTATGTAGTTCGTTTGTTATTGTCGTCTTTTTCAAATCCTGCCAAAAGGTCGGTGTTCGTGCAGTCCTAACAGCGATGGAAACATGGTCCATGCTTTACGAAAACCAATAAAGTTGTAGTCGTGACCAGTGTGGATTCGGATCAACAATGCAATTTGGTCAGGGTTTGCATTGTTCGATTATAAGCCGAAGAACGCATCGAGAAATATTGCGAACGCAAAGTATGTAATTAAGAAACTTGATATACACTTGATCAATCGCCTCTAATGAAGACGCAATACGTAATTGGATCATTGTCGCCTGACAGAGTTGAATTATTTAACCAAAAACAGTCGATCGAAGCAATCAATGTCTCTTTTATCTGACATTTTAACACTTGAAAACTAGCTAGTTGCAATTTTCTTTTCAAATTACTTTTATTGCAAGGGCATGTTTGGTGGGCTGAATAATAAACAAGAATTTCCGCACACAGTTTGCGTTTGTTGATGTTTATTCATGAATAACCTTGGTTATACATCAGATTACTAAAACGGATTAACATAACCAACCCTATGGCAGTTTATGAAAGGTGAGGACTGAAATCTGCAAAAGTATCAATACACTCAAATCAAAGTACACCATGCTTGTCAGAATTGTATTTAAAAGTGTCTGACTAATTGGCAGGACAGCGCAGATTCAGATCTGACTGCTCGGAAACGCTGAGTTATCTAAATCCTCACTGATTTAAAATATCGCACGTTTCGTTTTCCTATAACACAGTTCAACTGTTACAGTATGGAAATACCATACTAGATCACACCAGCGTTAAAGGACTTGGAACGACGACAAGTGAAAGGGTCGAAAGAATACTAAAGTGACGAACTTTATATTTTTAACAAACGTATTGAATGCGGTGAACGCTGTATTCGCATAACTGCTCGAGTGTGCTTTATTGATAGCAACCATTTATTGTTTACATTAGCAACCCCGGCTGAATGCTTTTCGCGGAGGTGAGTGTCATTCGCATTCGTATTTCTGTTTGGAACGTTATTGGTTACATACAAGGTGATTTATAACGCTTGCATAAAAAACACAGATTTATATTTATTTCATGTGTGTGTATTTAGTAATTAGTTTATTATTAGATGTCCTCTTAGTTAAAACGGAAGTTTAATACACAGTGCGTATTCATGGACAAAGTGTCGGCTCGGATCAGCGGTGTATGATCAGAGGCTACACTTTTCTAGTTATTGTATATTAGATTATTTTGAGAAATATTTATTTCGGCCAGGGCTCTAGATAAGGGGAGTTGTGTACGTTCTAAAATCCTTATTTCACCATCTAACCCTATGGTGCGGGTACACAAATGAATCGTCTCATTGAGACGATTCTTTTGAGTACCCACATCATAGGATTTGGTTGGATAATATGAGAGATATTGCTTGTAAAAGAGCTATATACACCTCCTTATCTGGACTCTGTATAGTTTCTGCCATGCTCCAGGAAAACTGACATGAGCAAGTTCATTGTAAGTGAAGGGAAAGATTTGTCGACACATTATTGCAATCTGATCTAAATCGACACAGTTATAAAGAATATTGTTTAAGCTTTCTGTGGACGATTGTCGAATAGTATACTGTCAGATCAAACAGCAGATACGCAAATTGAACTGGATATGAGCACTGTTTATTTCGTGATTGATTCGACTGTAAATTAGCGTAGACCATGATCGGTCTTCGCTTTTGACTTCGACGAAAATGTATAATCTTACACCGTTGCAACATTTTACTGGAAGAAGAATTTCATTTCATATGGGGGGTTGAGACGAATAGAGACGTGGACATTTGTCTGTATTACGGAAAGGGTTTAACATGAATCATTTTCACAATAACTTGTTTGTGTTTTTATGCATACTCCTAACCTTGAATTATGTTAATTATATTATAAATTAATCAATTGGTTATGTGATATAGTTGGCGGTGAGTTTCCCCCGATTTACCTTACTTCACACAATACTTTCTTGTCAAGCTATACCTTAATTTTAACAGTAATTGCGAACAAGGCAGACCGAGATAAGACTGCAAATTTGTGCAGTCTAATCTGTGTCTTCATAGTCACTTGTTGGTTACGAATTCTTCAATAAATGAGTGTAACAGTTACAGGAATGAATTCTAAAGTAAAACTGTTTACCTTAGTTAAAACTTATTTATTTTTACATCGGTTGCGAAACGAGCTTTAAGGTTATTTTTATCACGCTTGATGTCTGCTTCCTGAAAACTTAACGACAACTCGCGCCGTTAATGTGGAAAAATCCAAAAGGCAGAACCCGCTCATCACGGGATTCAAACTCGGGGCCTTTGTAACAAGAGGTCGACACTCTACTTATGTACAACTTTCTACCTTAATTGTTGGTTCCGTGCAAAGATAGTTTGTGGGAAAGCATGTACACCATCCTTTCTAAACCAACAATATGACATCTGTGTAATGCTTCGACCAGATCAGCCTGCACTGTCCGCGCAGACTGATGCGGGTCGACATGTTCCGTTTCAGGAGGATAAATATATAGAATAGTGATTGCTGAAACAGAAAATCCACAGGAGGCGAAAAGTGTATATCTGGGTAAGCCTGCGCGGCATGCTAATGCTGATCTGGGTCGACACTTTACGCAGAGTCCACACTGTTGGTTTTCTCGCGAGACGGCTCATTTATAACAACTCGATCGTAGGTGTATTCGAGGAGTGTTTTTTGTAACACTATAGCTTTCTGTTTTGTCCTGACAAGCAAAGGTCAAAAACCTTTCGAAAAACGTTTAATTCAAACTATAAAAGGCAATATCACGTTTCTCTGCCGTATCTGTGAATATCAATGGAACAATCATAAAATCGAACTGTATGTGAATAACAAAGAAACTCCAATCGATCGACGTTAATCGATTCACCGTGTTCGATGAACCCCGCGGCGTACAGTCGTTAAACCGAGGCACGTCAAACAATAATCGATCTTCTGATGTGTTTATTTTAATTAATGATTGATTGATTGATTGATTGGGGTTTAACGCCGTTCACAACATTTTGTCAGTCATTTCGCGGCGGCCAGTTCACCCAATCTGCATGTGTTTCCTGGCTTTTTCACATCAGTATTCCACATTGGCGCATTGACTTTTGTTAAACGTCAGGGGGAATGTTGGTCGCGGTTCGAACTCACAACAGCCGGCGTCGATACCGACCGAGCTCCAGGGGCTTGGCTTATAAGTTAAAAGAAATTACGCTGTAACTGTGTATGTGTATAGTAAGTGTCTTTACCATTATTATGTTTAACGGGCTTCCGAGGGTATTGCACGACTAGCAGGCGATCATTGAAGATTGTGACCAGAACGCTTGACGGCTTGTCGGAAAGTCCCGACTGTATACCTATCTTGTAGCACTTGATTGTTTGGGGTTTTTCGCCGCTTTCAACATTTTTTAAGTTATATAACGGCGATTCTTGGCTAAGTTACCAGCACAATTGGTCCACTTATCCTGACACCAGCCAGCTATTAGGCGTAATGCTAACCCTGCAACCCTGAACGCAAAGGACGGAAGCTATGTTTTGTCTTTGGTTTGACCCGGATGTAAAAATAGATGAATCATTCAAATGACAATACGCAATATAATATGAGCCGTCCCACGAGGAAACCAACATTGCGTAAAGTATCGACCCGGATTAGCCTAAACATACCGCGAAGGCTGACCCGGATAGACACTTTTCTCCTCCTGTGGATTCTCTGTTTTAGGAATCATTACGCTTTACCTCTATCCCCCTGAAAAATAATGTATTGGCCATAATGTTGGGGCCATAATGCTGGGGCCATAATGTTGGTTTTGCTCGCGGGACGGCTCATATGTTTGTTAGTGCTGTGACTATAGGGCAGTTTGTCTCTGTATCTCTGTGCGGTACTTCTAATCGATCAACTGTTGGAAATCTTAAACCTTCCCCGATAAAATCACATTCTTTCGAAAATAGTGTGTCAAAATGAGGAATTACAATATATGTATGTGAATAATGTTACAATGTGTTCAACTATAAGCAATGCTTATGTCCATTATGTCCATTGCCCTGTAACAGATTTATAATATGTTCGGAAAGTGTTGAAGGAAATGCCTCGCAATGAGGACGATGGAGCTATTTCGAAATTAGGCCTAGTTGTCCTTCCACACTGATGTTTTCAATAATCTTGTTTATATTCATTAATATGTTACATCAGACGGTTGTTGTTGTTCTCTTTTTAATATATGAGCCGGCTCGCATGAAAACAAACTGATGAAATGTGAATACAGTTTCTAGCGTGTTCCCTATGTTATTTCTTTCTATTTGGGTTTTTACGCGTATTCATCATTATTTCGGTTATAACACCAGATGAAAGTAACTACTTACGTAATGTCATATGAAATTCCAGTCTTACAAAACCAAGAAAACAGTGCTTGAGCAGATTATTTTTGAACGCGTTATGGGAAGGGAGATAATCTGCTAACAGAATATTTATACGCTCCCCGAATCGTTTCCCCTGATCATTAAAATACTTCGCTGTACGTATATTGGATCTGACAAGTTGTCTCGGATTGACCTAATACGCTTGTATATGTATACTTATGGTCACGTGCTCGGTTTATATGTCCAATGTAATTGAGCGATTCAATAATCGCCCGTGCTGTATACAATCGGTATACAATATTATGGCCTCTGCTCAATGTATCGACCCAGATCAGCCTGCGCGAAAAGTGTATATCCTGGTAAGCCTGAGCGGCATACTTAGGCTAATCCGGGTCGATACTTAACGCAATGTTGGTTTTCTCGCGGGACGGCTCATATTATATTGCGTATTGTCATTTGATTGATTCTTGTCTTGTTTTTTCTTCCTGTCCTGCATTTATATTCAATCAGTCTTCATATGCAACTGACTCCATTCAGTCATAGGCTCATGGGTCCGTGGAACGAAGACGACTTACGCTTATAACAATTATTTTTATTAGTCATCGGAGTGATTGATTGGGTTCGAACTAACGGCCCATCGACTGATTATCCTTGTCGTTACCCACTGAGCAATCGCGACACGACTCCGCGCTGTCAAGACTTCTGTGATTCGTGAACGAAAGGGGATAGATAATATTGTGCCGTCCTGCGAGAAAGCCAATAGTGTGGCATCTGCGTCATGTGTCGACCAGATCAGTTTGCACCGTCCGCGCAGACTAATCCGAACAACACAATCCGTCTCCGAGGGATAGAGGTATAGAGAAATTATTCCTGGAAGAGAAAGTTCATAGGAGGCGAAACGTGTCTATCCGGGTAAGCCTGTACGACATGATTAGGCTGATCAGGGTCGACACTTTACGCAGAGTCCACAATGTTTGTTTTCTCGCGAGACGGCTTATATATATATTTATTATGGCCATATTAAATGTATGCGGTAATTTCTCTGGAGAAGGGCACACAGGAACAAAAACTAGGACAGAAATATGTCCATACATACTTTACCTAAATGATATAGAACGCGTACTTCTTTATATATCCCTCAACATTAGTCAGTATGTGTTTAAACACATTACTGAGGGAGGTCAGGACTCAACCGTCAACATTCTTCTCTCTTCGTATAAATTAAAATACAAACACCCATATGCAAATACCAGACTCGTGTATCTTTAATGAACAAGAATCAGTTACAGTGAAGAATATGTACATAATGTGACAGCCTACGTGTTGAATAAACATGTTTATGTAATGAATAAAACATCTGAATTACAAAGTAAAGCAATGTTTTTGGATAAAAAAAACCTCTGGAAACCTGTGTCAATTTGTCAATGACGGATTTGAATGTTAGACCTCATTCAATGCAACTTGTAGCTATATAAACCATAATGAACTATCATATGATATAATATGGAACGCCTTTGCTGCCTCATTATACAACATTTGTTTGTATTATGTGCATACTTCTTTACATTATGTATACTGA
>JAUELF010003736.1:0-18299 GCA_031471495.1 Clinocardium nuttallii
AATAAATCATTTTCAAATTTATCGAGGCGTGACAGCTTTGTTTGGGTTAAGGATACAACTTACATCCTTTCATATCGAGACCTGTTGTACTTCTATGTGCCCATCAGTCCTTGTAATGAATTTCTAAATAAGTCTTTTCTAATAACAATACAGTAATTATGTTAACTGCATTAAATGTTAGATGCCTCGAAAGTTATAGGACTTTGTCTCATTTGAAAATTGCCAATTCTTCTCCTGGTTATCAATCGTATAATAAAGATATTTGCTTAGAAACAACGGTTCGAAACTTTTTGAAGCGCCTTTAATCATATTATACACTTAGATAGCTTCTTCTACCATCTGCAAGAAAAACGGGGGAATGCAAATACTGAACCAAATACTAACAACATATGAGAGCCCAATACATATGTAGTATGACAATTTTGAAAATTTCTATTAAAAGTGTATTTCCAATTTGTAACACATTATCAAAATCGTAAATGGTTGTCACTAATCCCGTGATAAAGAATCAGAACTAATCCACATACAACAAATCTGCAGAAGACAACTTTGAAAACATTAACGCAAATATATGAAAATTCTCTATAAATGAAAGAGTAATTATAAAAATATAGTAGTTTACTGCATAGGCTTCCATAAAGATAATGTACGCGGTCAAGGATGCAAGACATAAATATTTTTCAGAATCCACACATAGACAGGCATATTTAGCGAATTTCTTCTTTACTCATGTGCTTGTCTTGGAATAGATATTCCAATGACCGAGTAGATGCTTTGATTCTGTTTCCGGCCAATGCGGAATTACGTTTTGTTTCATGCACTTTGATTGTTTGTTCGACTGATTGTACATCTAGGTTAACTAGCTCCGCTTTGCAGTTAGATCCTCTCTTGGAACTGTCTGTTTTGATAGTCCCATAGTATGACCATTACCAAGGGCTTATTATCTTGGCACTGTGTTGGATAGAACATTATAATACATTGGATGTTTGTGTGGAATGAAAATAGACATGAAACAAAGCAATTGTTAAGCAATTTATTTAATCAATATATGGTATATTTAATTAGAATCACTCAGAACAGACATTAATTGTCCATTCCCCGTGTATCACTTCCCTTGATGAAACACATTTGCTGTGAAGTTTGTTCTTCCTTTACTTCTCAGAAAGTAGTAAACAGCTTAAAAATTTAAAATAATTTGTTCTTATAATAAACCCTGTGGGATAGAGATTTCTATTCATAAATCAATTAATGAATGACTACGAATAAAAACACAAAAAATGACATTGTTGGCATGTCGTACGAGTATGAACGAGACAGAGAAAATAAGGATCAAGTCCTGTGATTATGTCTGTCCATTGTAAGTAAAGCTAAAAACCTCTGATGAATAAAACATGATCAGTTCATACACCCTTTAGATCAAACGAGGCGAAGGCCCTGGGATATCTTTTGGAAAACACAATATCAACCCGTTGACATTTACTCTAAGCTTCAAAAGGCTTGCGCTTATCTCAAAATATAAAAATACTAAATATATTTGTCTGATTTCTCGTTTGTTTTATATTGACATTTTCCATAGATGACCATGGTTGAGCCGTGATCGTAATCGGCAAAGTCGAAGCTATTTTTCAAGGGCTCGGGAGTTCGAACGCCGGCTGTGATAATCACATTGATGAAGGTCACTGTCTCCAGTGGGAAAGTATACGGGAAAGTAACAATTTGCCTGGAAATAACGTTGTGTAAAGTAGGGATGCCAGAAAGCCGGGAAACATGTTAAATGCACATCAACTTAAATCAATTATAGAGATAACCCTCCTAAGAAATTGATCAAGCCAAATTGAATATTTTAAAAACCCAGCCATTAATTACCGGGTCTAATCACATGTGTTACCTATTATGTTTGGCTTTACAACTTTGTGTACCGTTATGCTGTTTTATTAAAAATGTAATAAAAACTACTTGCAGTGCCACACCAACCATTGACCAAGTTCGCTCCATTTGCTACAACACCATTACTCTTTTGATCAATTAATGGCAATGTTTCACTATTTTTGAAATTGATGTAAACCTGTTACAGTGGTTCATATTCTAAAAGGTACTGTTATAAAAGATCAGAACTATGCTATTGTCATCTGCAGCACTTTAGAATTTTTTGTTATATTGTCTGAATAGTTGCTGAAAAGGAATCTTGGATCACAGGTCAACTCCATGTTATGTTTGCATTGGTTAGCATAAACGGGTGACGACATCTGACGTTAGCGTGCAAGGATTGATTGATTGATTGGGGTTTAACGCCGTTCAAAAGAAATCTCAGTCATATCATGGCGGCCAGTTCACCTACTCATATGTCTCCTGGTTTTCGCACAGCAGTAGTCCACACAACAATATTCCCAAGCAACTGGCTGCTTTTTCACATATACATAATCCATTCGTTGAAGACGAATGACGTATGTCGCATTGACTTTTGTCAAACGTCGAAAAGAAAGTCGGCGGAGCCGGGATTCGAACTCACATCCCCTGGATTGACAGCCCGCGTCATTACTGACTGAGCTACAGGGGTTCGACAGCGTATGTATCCAAACTATGTACGCAGCTAATAAATTTAAACGAAAGAAGAGGACCATCATGGTCCTATATCGCTCACCTGATTTAATTTCATCTAAGAAGTTTTTACAATGCAATGAAAACAATCCCCGTCCGCTAGAGTTCATGTTCTCATCAAATCCAAATAATTTGAACAATCTTAGAAGAAGGTCCCTCAAGGAATATGTGTGCCATTTTATGCTTAAATCGGGCGAGCACTTTCGGACAAGTATATCTTTAGAGATTATACAATGCACATATACGGAAAACAATCTTTATAAGGGTCCCTCGATTGTGCCAGATTAGTTCTAATTCGGGCCAGTACTTTTGAACAAGATTTTTCTTTTTTACAATGCATGATGAGGAAGACCACACCATATCGGCCATGTTTTTAAGCCGATCCGAATAATTTGAACACACTTAGTAAAGGATCCCTAATTTATATACGTATGCTATTCATTCCGTAATTACATCCCTTTTACGGAATGAATAACATTAATAAGCAAATAAGATACCCGTTATAAAAGAAACAAAAAAAGCTATTTATCTTAGTGTCTTTATAAGAGTGGTGGTTGGGATTCAGGATAACAACAAGGCTATAACCTCAACAAAAAAAGAATACTAACAATGATACAAAATGAAATTATTTAATAATTCTAAAGTCTCCTCATCATATAAAACACTAGAAAAAGAAGAGTGTAAAGCAGTCTTAATGTTTGCTTTTTAGCAATAAGTTTCTCTATAGTTACCCTCTATTCATGTTCATGCGGTCATAAAACGGAGTACTGCGTTTCATAAGAATGAAAACAAGCCAACAGTTCAAGTATGAAAAGATTTAAAGACAAAACGGAAAACAATACTAATTGTCCTCTGTTAATCTGTAATAAGTATCACACTTCATACTATGATTAAGGAGATGTGTAAACATCTTGTAGATTCAGTCTGTGACGAAGTGCTGAGTGCTGGGGTGCATCATGTTAAATATAGTAACAAAGGTTAAAATTTAATTGACTGATTATACAGTAATGAGTGTATTGGATCATCTCTCTACATGACAGCCCTGTGTTCCATAGTCACAAAACTCAAAACCTGTTTTGCGAAACCTATATAGGTTTTGTCGATATACCGTTCCTTAGTCGGTTAACCAGTTTTCATTCATAAAATAAGTATATTTCGTTCCGTTTGATAGGCATAGCGTAAACTGTTTACGTTGTGTTTACTATGGAACACACGGCAGGTCTCAGCCAATCTAGACTAATACTCCCGTAAACTTACAGGTCAGTCAAGATCCGAGTAGAATTTTCAAAACTAGTTATAGTAAACTGTTCTCGAATTGTTCAAGATAAAATGTATATTTGCAATCTTATTTCCTTACATTGTTGACGATTTAGGAATAACTATTAAAATATATTTCCTTCTTTTATGGAGATTATGTCATAATTCTACTTAACGACAACTTGTTTTATCATTAATACAGTTAATACAAATAGTCTATATAAATTTATCAACCATTTGACAATATTGAAACTTCCAAGATGACAAACACAAGATAGGGGCTACACCATAGGCTATAACAATAATGCCCATGATTGTAAGTAAGTGGCCAGATTGAATTATGAATATATGCCCTTTGCGAAACTGAACTGGACATCATAAGAAATGGCTGAATTCAACCGAATGACAGCATGGTATTATTTAAATGTCCATGATTAATGTCCGGTAATGGAGACAGTTTATTTTACCTGACCTAATCAGGATCACAGTTGTGTAAAAGAGGTTAAGAAGGTCTGAAAGTGTTGTGGAACGATGGGTTTCAAGTCTATACATGTTTGTTAAACATATTTTCGAAGGAAAAAGTCCTCAGTCCCTTTGGAGCTGTAGGATTCCCCAAGTTTGCAGACAGGGGAAAGATGTTATCAAATAATGGTATGAAAAGATTTGGTGACAATACAATCTCAAACAGTCTTGTTTTGTAAAGGAAAACAATATAACTAGGACTGCTCCCTCCCCAATGGAAGAACAGTTTCTGTAGTGTAGCATTCATCCAAAAGCTTAATATAAAGCATAACCCAATTGAGGTTGATAGGAAAAAAAATATATATTTCCAAAATTTAAAAAAATATAATTTTGCTCACGGGTTAATGGTTAGAGATGTGCAGGTCAGTAGCAGTAGCACCTTCAATGTTGTCTGCATTCGTTTGAAAATTGCATAATTCTTTATCAATATACTTACACCAAAAACTTAATTCAAAACATGATAATGCATAACCGAAACCTTAACATTAAACCCAGTCGATCAATCCCCCAGCTAAGAGTCCAATTGATCAATCTCCCAGGATATAACCATAGTCCAAAGATACTCAAATTATCTACAGGAAGGGACATGATGGTTTAAGCAATATCTTTATTTCTTTATAAAAATGGTCAGACAAAAAACTATTTTCTGAATAATTAGAAACACGCTTTAGCTCTTATATTGCCATATCAAAACATTAAATAGTACTTAAAGTTATTGCATAAGTATCTGCTGAACGGGTTTCTTTTTTAAAAGTGAGAGAATGTATAAGTCAAAGCACGGTATATGTTTACACGCACTTTCAACATTTGAAAAATAAGAATCGTACTGAAATGTAGTGTTAAATTCACCGTTTACTATTTATAAAGGAGGCATTTTATAATTTTCGGTTGTTGCTAGTTTCGTGGAACATAGAAATATATGGCAATTTCATATCCATTCGAAACTAAATTGTTAGCAAGAATGTACCACAAAACGTGTTACGATTTTCTTTTCTAATTGTGAGTAATTTGTCAATATAAACTAAAGCTAAACCTCTAAAATTTTGGAACGAGAATCCAATCTTAACATTGTCAAAACTAATTCCTAGCCCACCAGATTGATAATATGTTGTGCAAAAAACTTTAATATAAGCCGTGATGATTTAATTGATAGCGAAATGAGTTGATGGTACAATGATTTGGAGTTCAAGTTTAATCATAGACACCACACCTTCCTTATACGAAGTGAATTGCTGGTACACGGATTGAGAGTTTAGTTTAATCTTAGCCATCATACCTTCCAATGTTAAAACCGAAAGCTGCTTTCTTTCAAGTGAGTTTTCAAACAATCCGGTACATCTTGAAAGAGTGACCATGACGTTGGAAGAAATATTTACACGGCAATGATAAATGCATCGCAGGGAATTTCTTGTTTTGTAATTGCAAACACGATACTAAAATAAAAAAAGACTTACGTTCATTACAAAGGAATGCTTATTTAACCTAGCAGTTCTCGAATCTTCTCATTTTGTTGGTAATGCACACATCAGATTATATTCTTTACCACGCCAAAGACAAGCACAAGTCACTAATGTATTGCGTAAATTAATGTGCGTAGCAAATCTATAAAAAACAATGTAATTTAATTAAACGTCATATAATTACGTCAGCAAATAGATGATCAAATACAATACAAGTCGATACAGTAAGTCTTAATTCGCAAATTAAAGCCAACGGACAAATATTACAATAAATGTATAGGTATAAAGTTCTTACAAAGTTGAGTATTTGCATGTAAATTTTAATCGAAAAAAACTTTTGTTTCGGTATGATGCATCTTTTATTTCTAACTGAAATATAAAGGTCGGCTATCTTTATAATAATTTAACAGGTGGTAAAAGCTTCTCGTATGATCTTTGCCGTTGAAAACAATAAGGACGACCTGTCTGTCTGCACGTCATTGGTCAAGTCGATAAAAGGCATGATAATCATTTCCAACTGTTAAAATATTTGTATGAATGAAACAAAAAATACAAATGCATTTTATCTTTTAATATTAAAATAGTCTACGTTAGATTTATAACAGGAACATCGACTTCCTTGAACATGGAGACATATTAACCAATACATATCTCTCTCGATTCAACAAGGAATGGTATGTTTGTAAAGATCGCAACGTGATAAACGATCTTTATTTTCCTGTACATATTGAAAGGACAATCAGATTTCTTTTTATTAAAAGGGGTTATAACAAGTTTTCCAATATCTTGAGAGAACAAAGCGTACTGGGTGTGTAACATTCGTTACCCAATTGACTCTTCCAATTTCATAATGTGTTTTAGCGAACAAACTTTGCTATGAATATCGACTAACAGACATGTGTAATAGTTTACACCAATATTTAATTACGTTTGTGTTTATACATTACACATAAGTAGTCTTCCACATTCGGACGAAGCCATTCCGAAATATATTGTGGAATGGACAACTTCAAGTTCCCGACAATACTGAAATCGAGCATGTTTTAAGTTATCTGTATAGCCAATACCCAAAGTTGTTGAGCAATAATTCACAATATGTCAGAAAGCTAAGAGTTATCAGCATATGAACATGTACAAAATTACGTTGATATAATTTAATGGAATGTATTGCATTTAAGCTAGCACGACAAGTTTGTATTTCGTAGCAGACAATGCCAGTTTTAAAGTAAACAGGGGTAAGTATGAGATTTGACCCTTAAATAATATAATGTTAAATGGATATAATTAGGACAGCATTCCTGAATACTAAGCTTATGTTTCCTTTATATTATCTGAAAGTCTATATTCTTTACAGAGCTCTAATACTTGGTTTAATTGAACTCGTAAATTATTAACTGTTTTAGAACAATATGCAACATCGTCCGCATAAAGAATACATTGTATGTGATATATTGCATCTGTTATAAATATGCTGAAACAGTTGTTATTAAAAAGAGTAGAATATTTTTGTATAAACAAGTATAAAAGTATTGAACTGATTACATCCCTTTGTTATTTACCCATATTGCTTGAGAAGGATTTAGTTATTCTGTGACTGTATACTGGATTTCAGATTTGTAGGACCCGATCGGGGATCGAACCCGCGACCTCCCGCACATGATGTGGTCATACTTTGTAGTATTAATGCCCATTAGTATAACCTAGCATTAACAGTATTTGCAAATATATTATACATTACGTTTATAAGAGATTTGTAATATAATTGGATTTAAAATTTAAAAACGAAGATGTGAAACAATCAATACTTGAATAACAAACGTGACGGAATTAAAGGTTTACTAGCAGAACTGTTTAATCGTTTTTTCAATGTCAATTAGTCAGTAAACACATATTCGAGCGTGATTAATATAAGATTAAAGCTTGTTTCGCATTCAATTTAAAATAAATAAGTTTAAACTAAGGGCGTTAACCGTGATTACGGAGCAATTATAGAAGTCAATAACTTTGATAACTTTTATTTTTAAAAATTATATTCTGCAATATCTCTCAAACGACTTACTTAATGGTCTATTGCACACACACACAATGACACACAAAATGGAAAATCTATTTAATCGATGCATACAACAGTTAAATCAGGTATAATATATCACGGGCGTATCGGATTGAAAAGTTGAACTGCACGAGATAGACAGGGAGTTCCAGTTTATTAATCTTAATTTGTGTTGATGACATTATAAAACGTATTGTTCGAACGTAAATATCATGTTCACCTATGACGAAGTAAGCATTTAGCTCTCTTCTTTGCTGACGATAATATCGTTGTTGAAAGATCCAACATGTGTTAAAGTCACTACTGCTACACAATTGTGAAATGTATTACAATATATAAAGTATGAAAATTAATATTAAAAAACAACCCACAACACAAAATGAATTTTGAAAAGAGTTTACAATCGGATGAAGTATTGGAGGTTGTACAACAATTGAATATTACGGTAAATATGTGTACAGAGCATGTAAGGGAAATGCACACCGATGTTATTAACTTTTATATGTATCTATATGCAAGTGTTAAATGTCGTTTATTTGATATTTCAGTTGGATCATTATTAAACTAAAGTACAACTCTTTTTGGGAATGCAACATGTTCAGATAAAGGAATATTAACGTCACACTGAATGTAGTAAAATGAGAACTATTATACCAATATATAATATAACTAATAAGACATTGATGTGCTGCGGTTATCACTTCTTCAGTATATATGTAGCAATAAGAACACAATAAAACGAATAACTTTTAACACATTGATCTATTGTGTTTATCACTTATGCACAATGTATGTTGCAATAATAACACAATGCAACAACTAACTTTTAACACATCGATTCATTGTGGTTATCACTTATGCACAATGTATAATGCAATAAGAACACAACGAAACCAATAAATTTTAACACATCGATACATTTTGTTTATCACTTATGCACAATGTATGTTGCAATAAGAACACAATGCAACCATTAACTTTTAAGACATCGATTCATATTGTTTATCACTTATGCATAATGTATAATGCAATAAGAACACAATGCAACCATTAACTTTTAAGACATCGATTCATATTGTTTATCACTTATGCACAATGTTTGTTGCAAAAGGAACACAACGAAACCAATAACTTTTAACACATCGATCCATTGTGTTTAACACTTCTTCACCGTGTATGTAGCGATAAGAACACAGTACAGCCAATAATTTTTAAAACATCGATTCATCATGGTTAACACCTCTGCATAATGTGTGTAGCGATAAGAACACAATACAACCAATATGTTTTAACACATCGATTCATTATGGTTAACATTTCTGCATAATGTGTGTAGCGATAAGAACACAATACAACCAATATGTTTTAACACATCGATTCATTATTATGGTTAACATTTCTGCACAATGTGTGTAGCGATAAGAACACAATACAACCATGTATTGTTAACACATCGATGCATGTTGGTTATCGCGCATGCACAATGTGAATGAAATCAAATCATTCATTGAAATGCAAGTGGATGCCATGATGTATGTTGCAAAAGATAGAAACTAAACTTTAAACAAGGTGACACTTTCCTTGAACAAAACGACAATGTACCTCTACGTTTAATAAAACGTATACCTATTTTGATTATTATATCTGCCAAATGTTATTTAAATCCAAATACCAATCAGAAAGCTATAGGTTGGAAACGACACGTGTATTTATATGTCCGATGACACTTAAAGGGACTACACAATGAAAAGTTATATCTTTAGAATGGGTAGATAATACCTAAAGACAATATCTGACACAACTTCCGAATTACTACGATGCCCAGGTGACGTTTAATGCCATTTCCATAAGGCTTATTCGCCTTTATGACGGAAACGACCGAAACATTTTACGGAAACACCAGAATGAGTGACGTCATGTGGGGGGTCACCAAATTACTTACGGCGGGCGATTCAAGTAAAAGCGGAACAAGGAGAAATAGGTATTTTACCGTACCGATTAGATTTTGGGATCGGTAACTGAGGTAAAATGAGTATGTCAAGGGATCGAACCCGGGTCCTCTCGCTTACTGGACAAGTACTCTACCGATTGAGCTAACATGGTCGCTTAAATGCAATATCTGCTATTGTGTATAAGTTCACACCCGCGACAAAATCCCTGCTAAGCTGGAGTTTCGTCCCCGAATATCGGAATACCAGTACCAAGGATGTCTAATATAGACTGCTAGAGCCGTAAGGCTGACAAAGCAGTGCTGTCACGGTCCCATATTCGGCGCCAATGTTGCACGAAGAATAAAAAAAATGCAGTTAATCCGGGGCTCCGCTGTGACCTCCCGCTTTCTGGGCAAGTACTCTACCGACCGAGCTAACCGGGCCGATTACATGTAATCTCTCCTATTGTGTATACGTTCAGACCCCTACAATAAAAAAGAATTGTCCCCACATGACGTCACATCCGGTTTAATCGATTTGTTCAATATTCAAAAATCATATATGGAGCGGTTAAACTTTCCTTGCTTTGCTTTCTTTTACCGGCATATACAATAAATGAAAAAATATATATTTCCATTTAACATGTTTATATGTATATTTTAATCGCAACTTTGAAAAGCATTGTGTTGTCCCTTTAAAGTTACGACATGTTTCATTCTCGTTACACACGGCTCATGTTCGATTGTCAGAGCTGCATTGTTTACTTTTAACCGTTCAATTTATAACATAGTTATGTTCTGAAGTTGTACCCCTTTCTAAGTTTAATTTCTCTTTACTTTCATTATTGCTGTCTTCATTGAGTAGTACAATCCCCAACAATATTCCGAGTTGACACCATCTGCTACTGAAGAATGCGCACCCGAGTAATAGAAGCCGTTCAGGTTATTACGATGACACTTGTCAAACCACCACCCTCCTTTATATTTCCTTGCACAATTGTCGGTCGTATGTATGTCGTTATCTTTGTCATGCGTTGTAAATGCCATTCCATCATAGAAAAAGGGATTCTTTCCACATGTGCCCGAAAATCCATCGAAGTGTAAGCGATAATTATTCAAAGAGCCATCTATCGAAACGTATGTGAAATGCGTGTAGGCATTAACCGGAGTTCGATCTCCAAATGCTTCCATAAAGATGTGGAGCTCACTTTTCTGTATAGTCAGACCATGGATATGTTCAAGGCCAAGCCAATATTCGCCTGTCCTATTGCCAAATCCCAGTACATAGTCCGTCCATCCACGATTGAAGTCCTCAGAGCCATCCTGTCTTCGTTGGAACACTGTCCATCCCCCATTTTCCATATCACACCACGTGTCTACAGCATCCCGTCCTGATGGTTGTATAGTGTATACACCATCCTCTTTAAACCCAGCGTTGTACAGATCCAAACAATCCGATTTGTAAGGCCGAAAGTTCCATGTTGTGAACTGGTTGTACTTTGAAACCTGTCAAATATAACAAATAAATACAAACAAGTTGAACAAAGAAACTGAAATATCATGGAAGTAGGCTACTATGTAAGCTTAAATTAAAGAAATGACAATAATAAAAACAAACCCCTTTCTTTGGAAGACACAGGTGCAGTACTAGAGGATCGTCCTCTCGTACTGAACGTCCTGGGTTCGAACCACTTATGAGAGGGTTCTGTCGCAGGATATTTTCTACTCAAACAGTAGGAGTGTTGGTTAAGTCTCCGGGAAGCAGACACCAAGTGTACTTAATATAAGCTGACAGCTACATTCACAATCAATGCAAAATAAATTAACTTTAAATAAAACCCTTTTGACCCAATACAAAATGGTTTAAACACAGACATTATCATTGAGATTTTAAAATAATTAGGCAATGCCTCATCGCTGGATTTGCTTTAGAATTGAAGAGCGAAAATCACTGGCAATCTCGGAAAGATATGGAAAGTAAATAGTCATAATATATTTGTTAATTGAAATTTAAAGATTGTATTATCCATTGAAGGTGTTTCCATCTCCATGACCTCATGTCCTTACAGTAAATTGAGTATTCACCTTCGTTATAAAAACAACTATCTGTCGTTTGTTATCAAGATGATCCAAGTTAACGACCGCCACTGAGTTTAAGTTTATTGATCTAGTTATTTTTCTCACAGGATTGTTTGAGGTCAACATAAATGATATATTATATTACTTTTGTGTCCACAATAGGATCAAAATAACTCGGCATTAAAAGAAACCATTGATGGCATAATCAGTCGATGAATAATTTGAGTATAATATACATCATTTTGTATTATCTTAGGATCCACAAAGGGATCGAGATACCTATTTAAAAGAATCCTTGTTCGGATAATCAGTCGATTTATGCTAACTTCAAAATAGTTTTGTCTAAATGTTAATATTGAAATGTAAGTAATTGATAATATCATAAAACACAGCAGTTCAGACTATGATATTTTCAAACGACGAATCAATTCGAGTAATAGGTTCGAGTTATACGATATATAGAGTTTAATTAACACTTTTTCATTATTTGCGGATTTAAATGCAAGAATCTCTTTCACGAGGGATTTAATTCCCAAATCATGAAAACAATGTTTATTAAACTATATATTATGTCGATAATTTTTGCTTTCAAACGACAATGCCCCTTTGCAGCTCATTTATCGGAGAGATCTAAATGACGTAATCTACCAGATTTGCAGTGACGTCACTATGCACCGACACATGTGTACATTGTTTGAAATAAATGTGTCATGTCGATTCAAGCTCTTATTTGCGGATTTAAAAGTGCAATTTTACTGTTCGTCAGGGAAATCAAGTGTTAAGTAGTGAAAACGGAGCTTAAAAGTGTTAAACGCTGAGTTTATTTAATAAATTAAAGATTAAAAAAGTAGTTCGGCTAGCGAGCTATATCGCACACTAGGCGATATTGCTCGGTAGACAAAAAGCATGTTATAGGCTTTCTCAAGATGGGAAATCTTTATATTTTATCATTGAGTATTTAATAATGTTCGAGCTTTCACGAGACCACTTTACGTATTTGTAACTTCTGCAGAGGACTGCTACTTCATCAGATATAAAAGGTCAGACACACCATTTTTTTTCAAGAGTGACGTCCAACTTTATCTGTGGATATAACGTTTTTCCTTAAGTTACTCACGGATTTTTCGGATTTTTTTTTCACGTGCGTTTAGTAAGATATTCAACCTTATCTAAAGAACTGCAGGGCATATAATAATGGTTTTAATTCGTTCATTGTATAACATATTTGACCCTATATCCATGGTATTGTAACGATTTAACGCTAGCTTATAAAATAAGAATTATCTAAGAATCTTAATAAATCGTCAAATAAGTTACTACTAATGTTTACTTGAGGTTTGAATGTACCGAGTTTGTACCCGTGCTTTGCAACAATTTCGATTAATAATTAAGTGTAGTCCAAACCGTTGTAAGTCACAATAAGCCAATGGAATTTCTTCTTTTTAAAACTAATTTCAACCCTCAATTGTCACATTCATTTAACAGTTTATAGAACACACTTTATGATGTAATATGGTTACCTCTAAGCTGTAATATAATCCAAAGGAATTGGGGGTCATGTATAATGCAAGAAATAATTCTCAGCGAAAAGATGGTTATCGTCGTTTTGAATACAAGCTTGCTAATTCAAAATTGTGTTTTCACATTTTCTACTTTAACTTTCACACAAGATAAAACTTCTAAAGATCAATTGCATCCTATACATATTAACAAAGAACTTGAACTAGTAAATGCACTCTTGTGAAGGTAAACACTTATTTCCATGCAAACACATGCCTTTTTGTATAGGGGCTATTTAGATGTTTTAGGCGTTATCAGACCTAAACACAACTCGTCCGAATACGTTACGTACAGAGGTCATAGCAACGATCTATATTAAATTCATTGGAAAGGCTACATACACCTACCTCTAGATGATATTGATAGTACCCGTAGACAATCACTGGTTTTTCTGTGTCGTGCTCCGTGTGTGTATCTGTACCGTTGTTACAGTGGCAAGTAGAATCGTTTACCGAAAAATAAAGCGATGGGCTCAACGTGCGTGCACATCTGTAGGAACAGTGTGCTAGACTTTTTACACTGAAACTGTTGTATGCAATAGAGTTGTCAATATCCCTATTGATGTTTTGGAATGTCATGACATGTTTGGATTTGACATTTCGAAATTCGTCACAGTTTGAAACTCCAAAATGTATAACAAAATAGTAGACTACAATTAATTTAAATAACATTTTAAACGTTAGTAGTCTGTAACGACACTCCATTGTGAATTGTAAAAGTCTCCTTTTAACCTCGTTCATCTCTTCTTCAAAAGATAATAAACAATGCTTTTTAAAAATATATTTAACTCTCTTGCATTGCCATATTCTAGCTTTAATCCTCAGAATATGAATTCACAAGACACGACATTGAGAGCCAATCATTATATGGTTTAAGACATTCACCAGAGCTTGACATACAACGAATCCCATGGGATGACAAAGGCATCAACATTCTGTTAACGTTTGAGTTAATGTGGTTATACATAATCAAACGACGCATGTGTATGTGTAATTGTCGTTAAAAGGTACTTGGTGCGTATAATACCACGAGTCAAACGACTAAGGAGAAGCTTAATTGCAAAATAAAAATAATGACTAACGTCAATGAATAAATCATGTAGCCATACACCAGCAAATATCAAGTCGTTTGATAACGCCTTAATATGCATTGAGCGGTACCAAGGCAAAACCGACGACATGGCAATTCATAAATCCGAGATCCGATTTCAAGCGACGCCCACCGGCATGTATCACAAACAGACAAACGATTAATCGTTAAAAAATACCCGGTTATCCTGAAATGCATTTGTTCGTTCGACAATCAAGTGTACCAGACAGAACATAACGATTTTGTATTGGCCATAACTTGGCATTATTTGCAAATCGGATAAATGTATAAACAACATTATATTATGGTTGCATTATCTAAAGCATTATCCTCGCATACATCAAACCGTACATATAGTAAATGTGTGTATCGAAATGTACTCGTTGTCTTCTTCTCATGATGTTATGATAATGTTGACATTCACGCTCATAAGCTCCACTGTTTAAATCCATGATTCGATAATGCAAGTAAGATCGAACTTTATCTATATCTCATTTAAACCTGACCAAAATATAGATGCTAGTGTACACGCTTAAATAGACGTTTTACATCGACGTGATTTGATCTGATTTTAATGAAAGATTTTAAGCACGGTAGCAATGGCTTTCCTTCCGGACGCTCATGCTTCTGGTTTTAGCATAACGACTGGTTCGCTGCCGTCAGAAAAGAAGGAAATGTAGTTTTCGAAGCTTACCCAGAAAAAGCCATTATATATTCGGCGATAAACACCAACCAAACAACCAACTAATGCGAATGGGATTATTGCTTCTGCAACCATGGAAAAGCCAGATCGACCTGCTGATGAGTACAGTCTGATTGTATTCGATGCTGTTCGTTCATAAGCAAAATATGTATTGATGAAGCATCTGATATTCAGTGCTTATTTGTATTGATCGTTTTAATGTGTTGAATCGGGGTATTATCCGGGTTTTTTACATCATATCTATTATATCACGACCACAGTTAATTTATTCAAGAATCCAGGTTAAACAAACCGGTACCTAGACAATGTGGCTTGCTCCAAGGGCACTGCACCATGACTGACGGGACCGTAGATAAAACTTGCGACGCCCGGCTTCTCAACCCCGTCGCGTTCTACTGAACTACGGCGGATTTCTACACACTCAATGAAATAAAACAAATGATGGTTTTTGTAGAGCAGGGCACTACTGTGCTCTTGTTGAGTTGTGTACGTAATCCTTAGATATACCGGATTGTAGACAAGATGCAAAACTTTCGGATTATGGGATTCAATGAAGTCACAGCCTATCGGTGTGTTCCCTCGTGTTCGAATAAGACGATTAACATGTTAGTGTGTCGACAAAACCTTAAACGTGTGAGGTAGGACATTCTACGTGACGACACAATGTATGCTCTTAAGTTATTCAACATGTAAACCATTGTTACATAATATGTAAACGTAAATTGATTTCCAGCCGAGTTGACACGTATTGCTGTCAATTATTAAGTGACCAAATGTTTTGTCGATATCTTAACAAATGTAGAACTTAATTGCACCAAATGCTTATTATCTAGGAGGTGCAAATTATGTTTTCTGACGAAACCTAATTGTATTTCCTTTTAGAGCTTATGTAGGATATCTCTTATAAATGTAAACAAATAAAAGATCGCACCTTTAAGAAATCCAAAACAATTCAGATATATCATTAGATGAATTTAATCCATAATGTAATCAAAGATTATTTGTTTACTTGACCAATTCCATAAATGGACGTGGTTGTGTAAACTATATGTATTTTCTAATAAGGTACAAACGAACAACGTTTCGCTTAAACAACTCAATGAGTATCCCTAGATAATATGATTTAAGGCAAAGCATCTGAAAAGTTTCGGGAAGTGCATTCAGTTGCAATGGAATTAATTCCCTAATCAAAATATTGATAAGCTGTTGAGCACTTACGCATTTACTATTTGCTCAATTGATAATGGATAGAGTTGTCAATCAAGGGGTTCAAGCTGAGACAACTTACTTCTTGAATGTCAAGGAATTCTTTCATCTGTTAATATTGAACATTTTCCTCGGAGCTTAAAGGAGACTATAGACCGTATTATGACCATGATGTTTGGTATTCACATTGCGACAAACATGTACATCTGTATTATAAGCATATTTTTTTTTGCTGTTCGTTTTTTTTTTGTGTTTATACTTTTGTAAAATATTGCTCATCATTTAGCTTTCGTAGAGATTATCCATATTTTGGCCTAGCTTTTTTTTAATGTTGTCTGTGGGAGAGGGATAAACAGAATACAGATGAATAATATCACTCATTACATATGATCACATTATGCAAGCAAAGGAAGACACTGGAAAGAAAGCACAGAACAAGTATATTTTGTCAAAAAATAGAAAATCTCTTTAATTGAATGGTTAACCTATGACTCAAAGTAGAAAACATTGTGGCAAAAGGAGAAATTTCTTGTTTTGAGCAATTTCTTCTTCAGTGACTATGTTTTCAAAAAGCTGTCTGCTGCAGAGGCTTCAGAAAGCGTATACATGAGGGAAAGAGTTAAGCATATTGAGCTGTTATTTAAACTCTTATCAACAATTTTATTTTTCAGGCGCGTAGCCAGGCATACACCAATACTCACGAGAGTACTTCGAACTCCAAAAATGAAAAATTGAAATGACATTAACATTGGGCTCAAAAATTGGCCTATGCCTCCCCCCTCGGACTCCCCATATATTATGTGGGAATCATTACTTGGAATTTAACCTATCTACGCCACTCATTTTCATTCGTAGAAATTTTCCATTTATTTTGCTTAGATACTTTCAAAATGGTCTGTTGCATATTTGTTTTATGTGAGAAAGGATTTAGGTTAATATGTATTATTTAAACTGCAATTCCATTCTCATTTGGGGCTACACCCTGCTTTATCATATTCAACTTTGTAACAAAGTACAATTATAGGTGACTATATCAATCTTCCTAATGCTCAGGGTTGCGGGGTTAGAATTACGAATGACTGGTTGTTGTCAGGATAAATCAACCAGTAGTACTGGTATCTTACCATGTACACTCCGTCATATAACTTAGGAACTGTTGAAAGCGGCGTAAAACACATCAAACAATAGCACAGTTGAAAGTAGTCCTTCAGAAAAAGACATCGGTATGCTCATTTTTCATTTTGTTATTATCCTGCATACCCGACGGTTGATCAATAATGACAGATGATAAATAGAGAAGATGATAAAACGAGAAACCGAAAGTCTAAATTATTTGTACTCGGGGATGTAGAAATGAATTTAAGAATCAGGATACATTCTTAAAATAGTCGGGTGTTAAAGGGTCTAATCCAAAAGGAATCAAGAATCCGCCATTGTTACGTGGGTAATAAAACTATTGCGATTTGTAATTCTGACGTCATTTTTATGGAATTGTTCTCTGAACAGAATCTTCGATACATTCTCATTGATGTAAACATTTGATATACAGTCTAAAATCCGAAAAGCGGATGCCCGAGTAGAGCCGGATGACATACTGTATTCGTTTTTGACAAGCACAATGGCACCATAATATGTGTGACATTTGACCCTGACCGTAAGAAATTTCTTACCGAAACTTTATTAATTTAAATAGATAAGCATCAGTTTAGTATCATGTTGGTGTATAAGTGCTAATGGAATGCACTTAACGTATGCATTGTCATTCTCGCCCGGCCGGGTAGCTCAATAGGTAGCGTATCTGACTCGTGATCTGGTGGTCACGGGTTCGATACCCGGTTGCGG
>JAUELF010003844.1:0-18299 GCA_031471495.1 Clinocardium nuttallii
TCTGCGTAATGTATCGACCCAGATCAGCCTGCGCAGTCCGCGTAGACCGATCCGGGCCGACATATTCCGTCTCAGGGGTTAGAGGTATAGAGTAATGATTCCTGGAGCATAAAATCCACAGAAGGCGAAAAGTGTCTGTCCGGGTTAGCCTGCGTGGTATGCTTAGGCTGATCCGTGTCGATACTTAACGCAGAGTCGACAATGCTGGTTTTCTCGCGGGACGGCTCAGTCATGATCTCGTTATAGGTAGCCAATAAGACTCATAATCGCCCGACGCGGTTCCCTGACAAAGAAGTGTTTGATGTTGACGATATAACTCACTATAACTGTAACAACTGACAAAGAGTTATTTCAACAACAAACTGTATCATAAAACTACTGTTTTAATTACCCAACACTATTCACGAAACAGACCTTTGTCTGTTTCATAGTTTTCATAATTAGCATATTACAACACTTTAAAGGATCGTTATCTCGAGATAAACAAAAGACGATTTTTGTTTGTTTTCTGCCTTTTGATTTTAAACACTACTTACTGGGATTCAAAAGTTTACATACTAGCCTTTCCACGGGAAAACCAACATTATGGACCCTGCGTAATGTATCGACCCAAATGAGCCAGCGCAGTCTACACAGGCTTATCTGGGCCGAAACATTCCGTCTCAAGGGGATAGAGGTATAGAGTAGTGATTTCAGAAACAGAAAATCCACTGGAGGCGAAAAGTGTATGTCCGGATTAGCCTGCGCGGCATGCTTAGGCTGATCCGGATCGATACTTTACGCAGAGTACACAGTGTTAGTTTTCTTGTGGAACGGCTCATATAATTTAGGTACCGGTCTCTTTGTCCAAAGGTCACGGGTTCGACTCCCGATTTAAACGGAAAACATACACTCGCCGCGTGTATTTGTTCGGTATGAATGAAGATGACATCCATTCTTTTTTTGTCATTGCGTTGTAAGAACTTAATCAATGTAAAATAAATAAATGTATAGCAGCACCACATTCAAAATAATTAAAGTTGGTTTACATAACATATTTTGATTATACGAACATTCATGAAGCTTGTGTATCTACATATTTCCGATTGCCGAGATCCTTGTAGCATTTTTAAGCGTCCATGGTCAGTTATTGTTCATGACATATAAAACATACTAGCCGTTCCACGAGAAAACCAACAGTATGGACTCTGCGTAACGTATCAACACATATCAGCCTGCGCAATCCGCAGGCTAATCAGGGCCTGCTTATTCGGTCTCAGAGGGATAGAGGTATAGAGAAATGATTCATGAAACAGAAAATCCACAGGAGGCGATACTTGTCTGTCCGGGTTTACCTGCGCAGGCTGATCCCGGTCCATACGCAGAGTCCATAATATTGTTTTTTTCTCGGGACATTTCATATTAGGGTTTTTTAATTTCAGATGAGTGGATGACTAAGATGCCTCCCTCCGCCAATGGGTTCTTACATCCAGCAGACAAATATGAGGAAAAGGTAAACAATTTTTCACTTCTTTAGATGATAAGAACATTTCTACACCTTTTACCAAAGTCACCTTAAACCTTTCAAATATGCAGACGTAGTTAAATGCATTGGCGGCTGGCGACGTTTGAAAATATTTGTGATTGATTGATTAATTGTTTAGGGTTTAACGCCGCTTTCAACAGTTTTTCAGTTAAAATAAGGCGTTTTCTGGCTAAGTTACCAGTACTACTGGTCAATTTATCCTGACACCAGCCAGGCATTCGTAATGCTAACCCCGCAATCCTGAGCGCCAGGGAGGGTACCAATTACTACCAATTGTTTGGTATGATCCTGTCGGGGATCAAACTTTAGCAAAAGGAGAAATTGCTCATGTTTTTTCTCTAGTGTATATTTGTTGTATGGGGAAATGATAAAGTTATAAATTTATTGCAATTACTTTCCTGAGTAAATATAATTTTAGATTGCCAAGATGACAATTTGTAATTTTCACCCCTTTCTAACATACAATAAATCAGCAGCAGATGCTATTTGGCAAAAATATTGAAAATCACTACAACTGAAAGTATAATTAATGAATAAAATTAACAACACTATTGCAAATAGGAGAAATTTGTTCATATCGAACTTAGATCTAATTTTACAACAAAGGTTTTCAAATGTCATCTGGTGCAGTGGTTCAAAATGTGTCTGCAAGTTGGAAAGTTTATACTTTTAGATAAAATATTGAGTTTACCTAATCGAAGTGTACATTTGCTGTAGCATTATTCAATCCTTTAAAATATACAACACATCTACTGCAAGGTTTTTGATTACATCTAGGAAGAGCAATGTGAT
Organism: Clinocardium nuttallii; assembly: GCA_031471495.1. Classification (NCBI taxonomy): domain Eukaryota; kingdom Metazoa; phylum Mollusca; class Bivalvia; order Cardiida; family Cardiidae; genus Clinocardium; species Clinocardium nuttallii. The sequence continues at coordinate 2,318 of JAUELF010003844.1, forward strand.
AGTTAGCTCTCTCTATTATTTGAAAGTATAATTATTATATATATTTGAAAATATTGAAGAAACTGCAAATTTAAAAAGCCGTCGGTTAATACTTATTCATGTAGGAAATGAATCATCAGACTCGGCGCGCCATTATATTAAAGGGAGGCCACCTAGACATACATCAATATTGTAAAACGTTTACAAGAAAGGAACAGTTATCTATCTTTGATAATATTATTCTCCGTATGAAAATGGTCATAGTTTAAAATCATTATTTGATATTCAAACCCTATGCTGTGTGTACTCTCAGTGAGACGATTCTTTTGAGTACCCATACTATAGGGTTTATTTGCGTAATGAGAGAGATATTGTGAGAAAAAGACCAGTTTACTCCCCCTTATATAGTAAGTATTCTGTAACGGTAGGTTATTGTAAGTAGACTGAGACATTACATTACTGGTCATACCATCATGTTCTCCAGACAGAGATTGAGACAAGGACGCATTTCCTGTAATATTCATTAAACCAAAAATCATATGCTTTTGGTACTATTTCAAGTACCAACACTTTATTGTGAAATTGCGTAATGAGAGATAAACACAGAAACACAGAAAATGAGCCCTTGTAACTGATTATTGCATCGTTCTAAAAACATAAAGCCGTGATCAAAGACTCTTGTGATATAATATATCTTTGTACAATTAAACGTAATCACGAAGATATGATATTCTTTTTTTAAGGTACAAACGATGACATTTGAGCCGGAAGAAGAGGCAGTAATTGTTGCCGACATCCTCCCTCCAAACGATGCCAATTACAGAGCCACACAGAAATCTGTCCATGTTGACTACGAAAATGCGCCAGAGAGGAACATAGGAACCAATTACAGAGCGACACAGAAATCTGTCCACGTGGAATACGAAAATCAGCCAGAGAGGAACATGGGATCCAGTTACAGGGTCACAGAGCAATCTGGTCATATGGACTTCGAAAATGCGACAGAGAGGAATACGGATTACCAGACCGTGACCGACTACGGTCGTCGCGATGATAAACCCTATTACGTATCGTACAACACACCTAAAACTAACTACGAATCACGCCAACTTAGACATACCGTAGCAACGACGCCATACCACGTTCAGATGCGACGGATGAATGACGGCGATATGCCGCATGATCTATATATAGCACCACCCGGTATGACGTCCATGTCTAATGAACCGACTGTTACGTCATATCCTGTTGAAACGTCAATGTCATATGAGCCTGTTGTTACGTCATCGTCAAATGATCCAGTTGTTACGTATACGTATAGTACCAATGTTCCAGACGAAGTTCCTGCTGAGATGCCGGGACCCTCCGGTATTGGACGGTCTAGCCCTCTAATGGTTGTGAATGAGGATCCAGATCGGCCAGCTGTTATGACGTTTCCGGACTCTGACGAGGAAGCAGGAATGGTACCAAATACTCAAGTCCAGGTGGAAAACGATGTTCTTTTCTAAAAGTATTGCAAAGGGCAGGCAATTAGGGGTCTTGTTGCAAAGGGCAGGCAATTAGGGGTCTTGTTACATCGCCGTTGTAACTCTTTCAACGCCGAATTTCCCTCCAGTAGATTGTTCCATGTTCAAAATAATCGTCCATGTTATAGTTTTGGAATATTTTGATTACCAAAAGACAAATAATGCTGATTTCAGATGAGACGATTCACATACATTGTTTGCAAACTCCTCGACATTGCCATTGGCGTTGAAAGAGTTAACATATTGATGTTTGCATATGTGCCGTCCCGCGCCAAAAACCAACATTGTGGACTCTGCGTAAATCCTCGACCTGGATCAGCTTAAACATGCTGCACAGCCTTACCCGGATATACACGTTTTGCCTTCTGTGGATTTTCTGTTTCGGGAGTCATTACTCTACACCTGCACAGGCTGATCTGGTTCGATACATTACACAGATTCCATAATGTTTTTTCTCGCGGTACGGCTCATATGCATAATTCCCATTAGATTACAATACTAGTTTTACAATCTATAGTTCTTCTAAATGTAAGTAGATAGTGCATGTTTCGATAAGATAGGTGTACGATTGATTGGTTGATTGATTGATTGATTGATGTTAAGGCCGCTTCAAACAATTGTTCAGTTATATCACGGCGTTTCCTGGGTAAGTTACCGGTACTACTGGTACATGACACCAGCCAGTAAGTCGTAATGCTAAGCCCGCAACCCAAGAAGGGCAGCCATTACTACCATTTTTAAAGTATTTGGTGTACGGAAAAGGTTATTAAAGTATTTGGTGTACGGAAAAGGTTATTAAAGTATTCACTATTCGTACAGACAATACGATCCATGTTCACAGGACTAGGTACTAGTGTCAACTAGTATTACTTATAAATGATAATATAAACTGAAATGTCGCCCATCAGCAGCTATCTGTATTACACACATGTTTAGCATAAGCTGGATTTTAATAAAAACCGTTCCCGCTCAGCAAATCTGCAGCAGACTACTTTGACAACAGGCTGATCCGGGTCGATACATTACGCAGAGTCCATACTGTTGGTATTCACGTAGAACGGCTCATATAGATACATTAATCCTTGTTAATAATATATATATATATATATACAGCAGGTGACTGTGGACAGATTTGCGACACTGTTTTCAAAGTTGTCTGCTGCAAAATGCTACAGAAAGCGTCTGTATGAGGGAAAGAGCTTATGGTCAAAGGGGGCAATTATGAACAAATAAGTAATGATCAGATCTCGTCACATTGGTCTCACGCTGGTCTCAGTCCAGAATCTTTTCAATCTTTTCAATATTATTTCATCTGGAACAGGATAAGTGTTAAACAAATAAGATGTGATAAATGATAATAGTAGGTATCGAAAGTTTATGATGAAGTTCGAAGATGGTAAAACTATAAACTGAATAAAGTATAAATCATATAGCGTACACGCCAATGAAGTTCGAAGATGGTAATACTATAAACTGAATAAAGTATAAATTATATAGCGTACACGCCAATGAATTGCCGATAGGTTGAGTTAGTTTCTGGGTCCCTTACGAATTTTGAAATAGTACTAGACCTCTGTATTTTTTATTCTTTTCAGTATTTTGGTTTCAAACGTTTTCTGCTGCACATGCATACAATGCATATAAGTTAATATTATATTTTGTTTTCCAAAGGAAAGATAAAGGTAAATAGTCTTCTTTGTTTAATAAAGCAATCGTATTCTGTCACAAAGTGAAACAAATTTCGAGATAACTCTCTAATAAAAAAAAGGTTATACTGCTAATTTAGAGAGTTATCTCTTTTATAAATGGATATAACAACGACTTGCCATATGCACTTGTTTATATGTGTGAATAAGTGAGAATTTGTTTATACATTCAATCGCATTGTATATAAAATAGTTTATGGCAAAAATGAGAAAATAAGTTTCAAAATGAAATGAATTCAATTACCGCATAACCAAATCTGCTTCACGTTTTGAACTTATTTTTACATGTTCGCATATAAAATGCAATTAGGTCTTAACGAATTTGTTTCCCGTTTTTTATTACATATGTTATTATATATAGATGTGTATACATACGACTCAGACATATCAGTGTAAATACATATACAGTTAGCCAACGATATGCAACTTGTAATTGTCCACATACAATAAATCAGCAGCAGAAGATGATTGACAACATATTGCCAATGTTGTTGGAAAAACTGTATAAATGATAGTATAATCATCGAATGGTGTTGTAAACATTGTGGCAAAAGGAAAATTTGCTCATTATGTTTTCAAAAGTCGTCTGCCGAAGAAAGATTCTTAATGTGGGAAATAGTTAAAGTGCAGTATTGCTCGATAGTATTGACCTGACCATAACCTGAGTGCTCAGATATCAATTATATTCACATACAATGTACACGTATTGTCATCGAAGGTTAACTCTTTCGCTGCCTAAAACATTTAAACGCCTTAGCAAGCAATGCCGATTCATTTGAGACAAATCATAACGAACTTTCTCACCTGAAATCTGCTTTGTTTGTAACTTTGACATTAAATTTTACCACATTTTCTGTTGAACGAAAAAGTGGAGTGTTCCATTTTTCAACATGGAAGGGTCGACTTTGTGTAATTCGGCAGTGAACGACTTAAACTTTATAAGCCATTAACTAAGCATTGTGTATTCTCATGAACAAAATCATGCATACCTGTACATCCTTTTACATATTATATAGAGGAGCCGTTGATTTATTGATTAAGGTTAACACAGTATTCAACATACGTTTTATGTAAGGCATATCACGTCGGCCATTTCACATATCCATGTGTTTCCTGGCTATTTTAAACCAGTACTCAACACAACACTTTTTCAAAGTAACTGGCTGCTTTTACAAATAGAGTACTCATCCGTTGATGGCAGATGAATGGTGCTTGTCGTATTTACTTTTGGTAAAACGTCGGAAATAAAGATAAATAGGTACAGCGTCGGGCATGTTAATGCATTTGAGCACAGTAAAGACTAAGGCAAGAGACTTTACACTACGCATTCGTGTTATACAGACTTCATTGCACCTTTAGACAAAAATACTAGAAGTATAGCTCCACTATTTATATACGAATGTCCTTTAAATTATGTATAAAATACTTGAAAAAAAGTACAAATGAGCCGTCTCACGAGAAAACCAACATTGTGCGTGAAGTATCGACCCGGATCAGTGAGAAAACAAACATTGTGCGTAAAGTATCGACCCGGATCAGTGAGAAAACCAACATTGTGCGTAAAGTATCGACCCGGATCAGCCTAACATGCTAACCCGCAGAGACTCTTTTCGCCACCTGTGAATTTTCTGTTTCAGGAATCATTTATATTTACCTCTTTCCCCCAGATACGGAATGTGTCGGTCCGGCTTAGCCTGCACGGACAGCGAAGGCTGATCTGGGTCGAAACACTACGCAGAGTCCATACTGTTGGTTTTCTCGTGGAACAGCTCAAGGGGCTTCCCTCGTTGGCGACCAGGTGTATGAGGATATAATTACGATTAATGCTTCATTGTCAGGATAAATAATACCTTAAGTTCTGGGTGATTACACATGAAATGCCGCCATATAACTGAAATGATGGTGACAACTGCGTTAACACTTTTCAAATAAACAAAGAAATGAAGTCGAACCGGAGAGCCACGAAGACGCAAATTCGCATGGCGAGGCTCAAATGAATTCTAAAAACCTGAACAATAGACAATAGATTATTGACGTAAACTGCATAGTTTCTTGTCATACAACAAATCAGAGTAATTTATACAATGTTGAACAAACACCATATACTTAATTTCATTAAACATGAAATATACCCAAACTTAAATAGTTAAGGTAGAAATAATCTTTTTTTCTAAAAGTCAGGATCAGCTTACCTTTGTTGAGTTATATAAAATATTGTTACAATAAATAGTTAAGATTATTTTTTCGCAGTTGTATTATATGATATTTATATATATTCTTACATTTTATCTTCCATATTTTAAAGGACAATAGCTGTAGTCGCAATATTGATATATTGTATATAAGTATTCAATCCATATAAGTCATTAAATACTTTATTGAGCGCTACCTTGTTTACCTTTTTCTTTAAATGTTTTATGCAATTGCGTTTACGCCGCTTTCAACAATAGTTCAGTTATACAATGGATGTCTGGGTAAGTTACTAGTAGGTGCAAATGAGGGGAGGACTCCTCAGGAGCCATTACTACCTCTTTTTATTGTCTTTGGTATGACTCGGTCGGTTTATATCTTAACTTGAGCGGTGCCCTGCAAAAAATCAACATTAAAGAAAGAATAACACGCATGGTATAAGACATACGCTTACATGTTAACAATGCCCACGAGCTGCTGCACTACAGGAGAATTATTCATGAGGCATAAATCCGCTCGAAATCACTAGTATGGAACTCATATGACGAACAATTCCTGATATACCAATCGGTAAATCTTCAGCCATGTGATAGGCTTAATCCTGATCTGTGACTGTGCAATATAACAAGCCAGGTGAATGAGTCAAAACCAGTACAGTCTATTACTAGTGGGCATTTTTGGACTTTTAAATAGGTAACTTGCACATGGAAGCCATGCACATTCAACCATACTTGCTCTCACTGCGTCTTGGCAAACCATGACAGCATAAATTGCTTCAAACTGAATCCAGGAAGGGCGGCCCAATCCCGTCAAGGCTCGAGGAGGCATTTCAAGGAGTGCCAACCAGTAATACCACTAGTGGTGCTGACTTTTAAACCTCTGTCTCACACAGTGCTTCAATGAGCAAATCTAATATTTTTTCTCTAGAAATTACTAACCTAGAAAGGTAGCTTACCAACTACGACCCATCAAAAGCGCCATATATCCTTAATGCCTTTAAATAGTGCTTCCTACTGTATTATTCAGGACCACGCACCCCAACCAATTCATCATTAATCGACATCATCAATGAACTACTGCAATCGGATTTTGATCAGAAAACACATGGCATTTGTCCCCGCATTAACAACATTCCTGATAAATAACATCCCGACAAATCAGTAAAGGAATTCGTCATTGGATTCGTCGGGTATTTGGAAACGGGTGTCCATCGTTCGATCCACAGTGGTGGCAATGATGGTCTGCGCACGGAGGCACATTTTCCAACCGAATAAATATTTGTTTACGCGTGGATCATGGGAACTGTTGTCGTGTAATAAAAGAAATAATGTTTAAACCGGACACCTCAATTTATAAAGCATCTACATGATGATCTGTATTTTAACATATGTCTGCTTCAAGTTGTTATTCTTTCTTTCCATCGAGATCATTTTTCAAAGCAGTGCGGAAGAGCTGAACCAGATTTGGGATAGTATTGAAGTATTTTCGATCGCTAAACTAAAACATTGTTTAGACATTCCCTCATTTAACAATTATGCAGCAGACTAAAACATATGAAAGTATCTATATATTAAAGTATTATTATTTAATTAGGCTGAAAACATTGAGGCTAAAAGATATATTGCTCATTATGAGAATTTTCCTTTTGTTTCAATGTTTTGAAAAGTCGCTTGTGTTGCAAATGCACAGGAACCGTCTTTATGTAGGAAGGTGTTTAAGAGGATTGACCCACTATTGAACCCCGATAGCACTTTAGATCCTAGGTTTTCGTTAGAGAATTAACCCACTATTGAACCCCGATATTACTTTAGATCCTAGGTTTTCGTTAGAGAATTAACCCACTATTGAACCCCGATAGAACTTTAGATCCTAGGTTTTCGTTAGAGAATTAACCCACTATTGAACCCCGATAGCACTTTACATCCTAGGTTTTCGTTAGAGAATTAACCCACTATTGAACCCCGATAGCACTTTATATCCTAGGTTTTCGTTAGAGAATTAACCCACTATTGAACCCCGATAGCACTTTAGATCCTAGGTTTTCGTTAGAGAATTAACCCACTGTTGAACCCTTTACATCCTAGGTTTTCGTTAGAGAATTAACCCACTATTGAACCCCGATAATACTTTAGATCCTAGGTTTTCGTTAGAGAATTAACCCACTATTGAATCCCGATAGCACTTTACATCCTAGGTTTTCGTTAGAGAATTAACCCACTATTGAACCCCGATAGCACTTTAGATCTTAGGTTTTCGTTAGGTACTGAGAACCTAGGTTTTCAGAAAAAATGTGATCTCAGACGAGAACTTAGGTTCTCACGCAAGAACCTAAGTTCTCGGCAGATAACCTCACGTGAGAACCTAGGTTCTCGTAGTTAGTGTGCAAATGACGTGCCATAAACCCCCTTCGTTCAAGGATAAACCATTCCAATTACATACAGAAGGATGTGAGGGTGGAAAGAGATTTCACTAAGCCGGACATAGATGATTGTTCTGCTGCATATTTAGTACACGGCGCTGATGCCCTATGTAGTTAAAGGTGGCTTACCATCGTTGACATGGAGGAACAGGTGACCTATCGTTCCCGCGGTTTTCTACCAGTGTGTCCACGAAAGTCGTACCAATCTTAACGGAAGTGGAACGTATGTTAGCTGGAACGATCTTCAGCTAACTGCTGTTGGGAGAGTTACTAGAAAAACCGAAATACATCGAAATACACTTCAAATGGTTGGTTTACTATGTTTCAGTTTCATATGTTATCATTGTATACCTTTATTTGATTAATAACATTACAACATTCAACTATTCATCATTATAAAAGGTTATGAACGACCTTTGGTCTATTGGTTAACACGATGGACTGTAATCCAGAGGATCCAGGTCCGGTTTCTGGATTTTTCTGACTGATGTGCTTTAACTTTCTCCCACTGAATAAGTAAAAGAGATAGAGCATCCGGACTCCCTTCTATCTAACTCCTGTCTTTTAAACTTAGTTGCACCTGTCAGATGATTGTACATGATACAGTGCACACTATTAAGTGAGCCTATAGACTATTAAAAGTTTATGCTCAATCAAAGCAATTGGTCTCTATAATAATATTACATTACAAAACCGACACTGAAAGGAGATCTCACTAAGCCGGTCAAGTGTAAACCCGTCAAAATAAACAACAAATGAGCCGTGACGCGAGAAAACCAACATTATGGCATCTGCGTAATGTATCGATCAGATCAGCCTATGCAGTCCGTACGGTCGAACCGGGCCGACACATCCCGCCTCAAGGGGATAGAGGTATAGAGTAATGATACATGAAACAGAAAATCCACAAGAAGCGAAAAAGTGTCTATCCGGGTAAGCCTGCGCGGTATACTAAGGCTGGTCCAGGTCGATACTTAACGCAGAGTCCATAATGTTGTTTTGTCTCGCGAGGCGGCTCAGATCTAGAGTACATGACATTGACAACATCTAGATAAAAATGTGGTTAATATCGTTATTATAATAAACGAAAGTGTAGTAAGTGAATAAAATTGAAAAACAGTGCGTCCGAAAAAAAAGGAGCTCATCATGAACAACTTCTATATTTGTATATACCCATAATGTTTTCAAACGTCGTCTTCGGCAGATGGGCCAAAGATGTATACACGTAGGAAAGGGTAAACTCTTTCTCTACCAAAGGCAATACATGGTTTATACAAATAATTCCGACTCAGGTCAGACAGCTCGTAACGAACTGTCTCCTAGGAAATCCGCATTGTTTGCAACTTATACATCTAACTTTACAAAAATGTCCCATTGGACGACAAATGTAGTGGTCAAATTTTCAACATGGAAGAGTCGACTTTGTGAAAACTCGGCAGTAAAAGGGTTAATAAGTGAACAAGTGCGATTAAGAATTAAGATTGTTTATAAACTTTCTACCACTTGTCTTCGCTTGATTTGTTCGAGAGAGAAAACAGATTTATATCTTCTCACAAGGTGAACACCGGCAAGTGATTGATTATTGGTTTTTCAATCGAAGACATATCCAGTTACGTTTCCCAATAATCGGCTTTTCGACTATTTTAACGACTATCTGGCATGAGGAAATGAGTTTAAGGTTGGTCGCAGTATGTTTTTTTTAATCATTTGTACAGTTTTAAAAGATTTTTAAAAAACACTTTTGTGTAGTAACGATATTTCGTTTTATTGTAATGATTTAAAACCGCTTTCAATTTATTTGAGCTATATGATCCAAAAGTAAATAACCAGCGAAAGCGATAAGTTTAATCTTACAAAGGTAAATAACCAGCGAAAGCGATAAGTTTAATCTTACAAAGAGACAACAACAATGTTTATTCATTCTCCACAACACTGATATGAGCGTAAAGTATCGAACAGGATAATCCTTAGCATGCCCCGCAGGCTAATCCGGGCCGACACATTCCGTCTCAGGGGGATAGAGGTATAGTGTAATGATTCCTGAAATAGAAAATCAACATGAGGCGAACAGTGATTGTCCGGGTTAGCCTGCGCGGCATGCTTAGGCTGATCCGGGTCGATTCTTTACCCAGAGTCCACAATGTTGGTTTCCTCACGGGACGGCTCATATATATTTTAATGTGGTTTCGGTGTCCCGTCTTCAGCTGTCGATAACAACATCAACGCTTTAACGGCTTCCCAAAATAGTCTGCAATATTCCACTTTGAAAATGTATAAGAAAAATAATATGGAAAAATCACTGTATATGAAAATATTACTATTTGACCCGAGTTGAATATATTACGGCAAAAGTCATAATTGTGGGAGATGGATAAGTGTCATTCTGTATATTGTCTCAATAATTTCACTTAAATGATCGAACAAGTAAATAATTGATGTCCTCTTTATACAGTACATATTTGCTTAAGATCAATATAAACAAAACAAAAAAAAGTTAATTTGAATAATCAACGGGGATCATTACTTATCTTGACTGACGCTAACAACCTTAACAAAAGCCTCGAGTTTATTTTTTCACATAAAATCGCCGTAAAATCTTTATTTATGAATGGTTTTAACTTTCTATCGTTTTGATCACTCTGTTGAATAGAAATACACAATTTTATTCTATAAATAAACACGCATGGATGTATTGGATCAAAGGTAAGTTGCATATTTGATTTGATGATTTATTTGTATATAATTATTTTTATCAGAACTTCAAACGGTGCATATATTGTAATAGACAAGATTATGCAAATTTATCTAAGGTACGGTTGGAATAGTGACTTGCAATGCTATCAGTTTGGATGAAAGTATTCAGTTGGTCTTTTCTTCCGCAATTTCCCCAAATAAATCTCTCCCAGATAATATATCTATGGACATAGCATAACGTCGAAAGAAGATGTTCTTTTCTTGCTTGATTAAAATCAATTGATTCGTTGATTGATATGGGTTTTACGCCGTTTCCAACAATGTTACATACCACGACGGTTCACGACCAGCTCACATACACATGGATCGTTCCACGAGAAAACCACTATTGGGAAGTCTGCGCAAAGTATAGACCCGGATCAGCCTAAGCATGCCCCGCAGACTAACCTGGACATACACTGTTCGCCTCATGTGGATTCTCTGTTTCAGGAATCATTAATCTGTACCTCTATCATCAACCTTAAACGGAATGTGTCGCCCGTATTAGCCTACGCGGACTGCGCATGCTGATCTGGTCGATACATTACGCAGAGGCCATAATGTTGGTTTCCTCGCATGCTGATCTGGATCGATACATTACGCAGAGGCCATAATGTTGGTTTCCTCGCGGACAGTGCACGCTGATCTTGGTCGATACATTACGCAGAGGCCATACTGTTGGTTTCCTCGCGGACAGTGCAGGCTGATCTAGGTCGATACATTACGCAGAGGCCATAATATTGGTTTCCTCGCGGACTTTGCAGGCTGATCTAGGTCGATACATTACGCAGAGGCCATAATGTTGGTTTCCTCGCGGACAGTGCAGGCTGATCTGGGTCGATACATTACGCAGAGGCCATAATGTTGGTTTCCTCGCGGACAGCGCAGGCTGATCTAGGTCGATACATTACGCAGAGGCCATAATGTTGGTTTCCTCGCATGCTGATCTGGGTCGATACATTACGCAGAGGCCATAATGTTGGTTTCCTCGCATGCTGATCTTGGTCGATACATTACGCAGAGGCCATAATGTTGGTTTCCTCGCATACTGATCTGGTCGATACATTACGCAGATGCCATAATGTTGGTTTCCTCGCGGGACGGCTTACATGTGTTGCCCGACTTTCTCACAATAGTACTTAATACAAAAGTCTTTGTTCGTATATATATATATATATATATATATATATACATGCGCATGTCAGTATAATACACTGATTACTGACATATCTGCAGCAGACGACGTTTAAAAACATTGTGACAAAATGAGACATTGCTCATAGTGAGCATTTTCTCCTTTTCCCACAATGTTTTAATTACTACTCAATAATTATACTTTCATTTACAGAGGTTTTTCATAGTTTGACAAGATATGATTCCAAAGTCATCTGCTGCAGATTTGCTGTATGTTGAAAAGGAGTAACCCTTCTTGCTTCTATATAATATACTGCTTTCTGACATCTCTGCAGCAGACGACTTTTAAAAGCATTGCTCGTGGTGAGCAATTTCTCCTTTTCCCACAATGTTTTAATTACTTCTCAATAATTATACTTTTATTTACAGAGGTTTTTCATATTTTGACAAGATATGTTTTCCAAAGTCATCTGCTGCAGATTTGTTGTATGTGGGAAAGGAGTAACCCTTCTTGCTTCTTATTTCAAGTAACAACAACTATCCTGTTTTAAAACTGGTTTAATACTATAATAATACATTCTTTAATTACTTTCTTAATGCATGTATGAAGCTGTCAATCTTATAATCGGATTTCGTGAATGAAAGAATAGATTAGACCTTCCTGACTTGAGGTTAATGAGTCACAAAGTTTATTTATCCAAACACATAACAACTCACTTTTGACACATATGCAGTACTTAATAGCGGCATTGAACACATGGACAATAAACGTTCATTTCTTTTTGTTCTAGGATGTCTTATACACTATGTATAGCTAAGAGAGATACATGTATATTTTGAACTTTAAAATACGTCTCTCAATCCAAGAGATGTATACCTGTCTTTACAGAGCTATATCATATATATATATATATATCTATCATAAACTGTATATTTCTTTTACGAATTTAAAGTAAAACGGCTTGTCATACTTCCCTGTCAGTCGGTACTTACATTTAAGAGCGACTTCTGGTTTCAATCTCGTCGCCCTCGATTTCGCCGAAACGAGCTCCTAAGATTTATTTTTGTCTGACACATATATAAAAGCCCGGTTAAGATCACCAACCTTTGGAGTAAGAGTTCCGAGTTCGAGCTCAAGTAGGGTCATACCATAGACCGCGCAGTGTTAAAGTTAGAAGACAAACGGTAACAAGCGGATGAAAACGCCATTTAAGCAACAACACAATCAATCATAAACAAGACGTGGGACAGTAATAGAGCCGAAAGGTTTCTGCGTTGAGTTTAAATCTAACGCGGCCGCCCACGTTGTGAAGTGGTTACAGCGTTCGGCTCGGGGACGGAAAGACCAGGGTTCGATACCAGATCGGGTCATTCAATATACAGTAGTTGTAATGCTTTCCTTCCTTGGTGCTCAGTTTGGATTTCGTTTAAGCGGATGAATAATTGTCAGGAAAATGAATACCGGTAATTCACCCTGGAATCTCAGTGTTAAAACTGAAATAATGTAGAATGCGCTGTAAAGTACCATTCAAACCAGCAATCAAAGTACGGCACCCCGTAAAACCTGGAGTGTTTGTTTTGTTATTTAATCATAAGTGACATAATCATAAATGTGTATTTACAATTTAGAAATAAAACAAGTGAAAGTGTTAATCAATAAAGCGCACACGAACCTAAACCCTTTCCCGCCTGTAGACGCAATAGCTGCAGACGACTTTTGAAACCATTAAAAATGATGATCAATTTCTCCTTTAACCACCATGATGATCAATTTCTCCTTTAGCCACCATGATGATCAATTTCTCCTTTAGCCACCATGATGATCAATTTCTCATTTAGCCACCATATTAACAATGGTGATCAATTTCTCCTTTAGCCACCATATTAACAATGATGATCAATTTCTCTTTTAGCCACCATATTAACAATGATGATCAATTTCTCCTTTAGCCACCATGATGATCAATTTCTCCTTTAGCCACCATATTTTCAACTTTATTTAAAATAAAGCTTTCTTATATGGACATTTTACAGGCTTTTTTCGCAATGTTTTCAAAGTAGTCTGCTGCAGATTTGTTGTATGTGGGAAAGGGTAACAGATTAATAATTTCCTTTACATTTTACGAATATGCAGCAGATGGCATTTAACCCTTTTCCTCATAAATATGCTTTATGATGCCTCTGCAGCAGACTTTTTGAAAACATAGTGACAAAAGAAGAAATTGCACAAAACGTGCAATTCCTCCTCTTGCCACAATGCTTTCCACTTTTAGTCACAGGTTATCCATTCAATTATATTTTTCTATATTTTGACAAACTATGTTCAAAGTCTTCTGCTACAGAATTGTGGTATGAGGGAAATAAAAGGGACAATTGCTCATGATGAACAACTTTTATCAATAATTAAACATTCATGTCTGGAGATTTTCAACAATTTTTGCTACATATTTTCAAAATCGTCTGCTGCGGATTTGTTGTATTAAATGTTTAAATGAGCAACCTGATGACAATGTTGAACTGGTCCAAATTGAAAGAATCTGTAGACAGAAAAAATATGAAACCTGGACCAAAAAAAATAAGACCTGTCGTCTGCTTCAGAAATGTCGTCTGAATAATTTAGGGAAACGTTGATTTAGTGCTCCCGTTGGTTCTTATCTGTTGTTATCGTTTAATTATATAAACACTTTCCAACTTGCAGACGCATTTGAAGCAGACGACTTTTGAAAACATTTCGTCGAAAATAAATTACTATTAATAAGCCATCTCTCATTTTTCAACTCTATTCAATAATTGTACTGTGTTCCCATACCTTTGCAAGGACAGTTATTTAAAGTTGTCTGCTGCAAATCTTTGTTTGTGGAAAAGCAATAACCTTATAAATCTCCACAAAGTACACAGCACGGTTAAACCTAAACTTTCCCCACTTACAACAAGTTTGCCGCAGACAATTGTAAATTGTGTTTGTTACTTTGTTTGTATGGTATTTTACGCCGCTTTCAACACTTTTTCAGTTATATCACGGAGTTTTCTGTGTAGGTTACTAGTATTACTGACCCATTTATCCTGACACGAGCCAGTCAGTCATTATGCCAACTCTGATACCCGACGGCCAAGAAGAGCAGCCATAGCTACCATTATTTAGGTATTGGGTATGACTCTGCCGGGAATCAAACATAAAACCCCCCGTACCCGAGGCGGATGTTCGACCACTACATCACCGACATAACATATTGGCAAAAAACGTAAAAAATCTCAAATAATGAGAGTTAATTATGAAATAAAGTTGTAAACATTCTTTCAAAATGTGACATTTTTCAATTTGCCACAATGGTTCTTTTTTAAAAGTTGTCTGCGGCAGAAACGCAAGGAAGCGTCCATACATTGGAAAAGGTTTTACATAATTCAACAGATATGAATATCTCTATTTCCAATAATGTTACAAAGCGCTGGCTGATCTGGATCTACAGCGGTCGCAACTACCTCACGATATGCTTTTGTATAGCGCTGCATATATGCTGTAAAGAAAAGTGTTTACAATCAATAAGATATAAATTAGTGTAAACTAAAGTCAGTCGTTATACGATAGGATTTGGAAGATAGCACTTGACATACCAAACGTCTTGTTTGTACTGAAGATTACGGGGCTTACAAGGAACGTAAAACATTCAAGGCTTTGAAGTGGTGTAATTCATTTATGGCTGGATAAAAGTGTAAAAGATAAAAGACAGTGAAGTGTCTCGAACGAACTTCAAACATTCGATATTGTCGTGCATTGTACAGGTAATAAGTGAACGAAGCCCCATCTACCACGATATCTTAACCTTTTCCCCAAAACAAAAAATCTGCAGCAGACGTCTTCGAAAAAATATGAAAAGAAATTGTGGCCAAAGGGGGGAAACTGCTCGTTTTGAGCAATTTCTCATTTTGACATCATGTTTTCAAAAGTCGTCTACTGCAGAGGTGTCAGACAGCGTATGTATGTGACAACGTGGTTAAGTCGGTATCGACGTTGGCTATTGATCCAGCTGTTTTGAGTTTGAACCCAGGCTCATTCACTTATTATTTCCTATTGACAAACGTCAATCAGTGTGTGAATAGCGTCATTTTTTGGCCTGGGGCTTTAGCTCCTGGTCATAGTAATATAACCATTCTTTCGTAGTTGGAAGCCTGCCAACTGCTGTTAGCACCGATAAACGCAGGGTGAGACTGCGATAGAAAAATAGTTCATCATTGATTTAACAAATCTTCATTTAAAAGGTTAAAATATCCCCCCAAAACATCATTATAAGCTGTTG
>JAUELF010003954.1:0-18296 GCA_031471495.1 Clinocardium nuttallii
ATTGTAATGCCAAATGAAATTAATCCAAATAAGAGTGGAAATGGAAAATACTTAGCATACTGTCTGATTCAAGACATGAATGTTATCACAGATAAACTAGCTGGAACGACACTTAATTATCAAATGCTAGAAACCATAGAGGCACATTTATCTATGCGTTTAGCACGTTATGATAAACATTCTAATATTATTTCATGGAACGAGTGTATAATTTGTTTTTGTTGTGAAGATTGTTATTCGAAATCAACCTGTATGTCCGAACAGTCTGGTTAAGATCTACACTGTTCACGTATTTCTTACACAAGATTGTTCGAAGATTATGTCAACATGTATATACTATGATAATGCCGAATAGATGAATAGGGTTGTCTAAATCTACACTATTCGGATATGCCTACTTTAAACTTTCCGCACGGACGGGATGAAATTGTGAATGTGAACGTTATGTTATTTAGAAATTAATCAAACGTTGCCAAACAATTGCATTTAACCCTATCCAAATGCAGACGTACTTCGACGCAGAAAGATCAAACAACTTTACATAAGAAGAATTTATATTTAATGGTAATTGTATGCTTTTGTCAAAAGGAATTCAACTATATTTGATAATTATCCTTTTAATTTATAGATTATAAGTCGTCTGCTTTATATGTCTTACGGATTGAAAAGGGGTAGGGTTGCCTATGTCAGACTGTATATCGAGGGATTGGATTAAAACGGGATTGGTAACTAAAAACCTATTTTGAAACCCTGGTTTAGAGACAGTTTTGACCCCTTTGTAAACAATGCAAATTTAGGTGCCATTGCTCAGAACGAGCAATGGCACCTAAGTTTCCATTGTTCACCAAGAAAAATGATTTAACGCTTATAAAGTCTTTATGGCGAGGTGATTAATCTTGGTAAAAACAATACGAATTTTAGTAACAACCGCTTCACGCCAAGCACTCGATTTGCAAGGATTATTTTGAAATAGCTATATGAACAGTTTGTAATGTAGCACATCATTAAAACTAGGCTGTCTGTAGTTGTTTCGGTATAAGGAAACATTCATGGCTATCATTCAAAAGACATAAATGCTTCTGGAACATTTGGAACTTGGAGTCCTTACGTATTTGCGCAAAGAAAATCAGAGATAGTACACAACCTATAATGTTATGAGATATTGACCCCAAAATGGTGCAATGGAGAGAATCCAATTGAACGCTTTGGCAAGGTGTCATTATTTTAGTGCGCGATGATACTGTCTTGCGAAAATTATTAGCAATTATCACCATGGAAACCAAGCTTCCATTTGATTATATCCGTAGACTATACACTATGGAGACGTTTTTGGTCCCACAATAATTATTTTGATTAAGAAAAACACCACGTTTGTAAATAGTACAGTATCTTTTATTTAATAATACGCTTAGACCGTCAACGTAACCAATATGGTTTTTATCATGTCCCGCTGAAGTATCATGTGCTAGTTGAAACATATACTATGAGCAAGGGGTATATTTTATACCGATACAATGTCACCTGAAATCACTCAAGGACAAAATTAAAAACGTCTCTTTGCCAATTTCATTTACTAAAAAACTTTTTGAACAAAGAAAAAAACAAAACAAAGACAATCAATATGTTATCTTTCTAGTAAGACGTAAAATAACCTTTATCGCTGTGGAAGGATTCCTGGGAAATAATTGTTAAGAATATTTAAGTTGTTACCTTTAAATAATGGAGCTTTAACGGCACGGCACGTCCGTATAAAGTTGTTCAAATGATGAAGACACTCAACACTCAAAATTAATAATTTTCTCCAATACAATGAAAATCAAAAAAGAAAACAAGTTATTATTATATTTATAAAGAAATGATCAAAACTATTTTGATGAGTCTTTACTTTATTATGTAATGGCCCTTTCAATGTCTCAAACTTGTCTTTACTGTTGTCACACTTAAATCAAACAGAGGAGTTTCAGTAAGTCTGCATAATAATACAGTGGATATATACATGCAAATAAGTACGTGTCTATTCGTCTGGTACCCCTAACCGACTAAGCGTTCAAATAAGTAATTCGCTTTTCAGTAAACGTATACTGAAGTCTCTATGTATACAAGTAAGAACACATATCTTTGTTTAAATGAGGTTCAGATGAGTGTAGTTATATTATAATGTGAAATATTCGTTTGCATGTCATATTGATCACGTTGAGAACAAGTCGAATAACACGTAAATAATTAGGTTATATACTGAGCCACTTCAAAGAAAAACAGGTCTGCACATGTGGCATACTAGATATATATGTCTGATCCCGTCATGTCAAATTTATATTTAACAATAACAAAATGTGACGTTTGATGTGCAGTGAGCAGAACTGTATTAGTAGCAGTAGTTTTTCATAAAACGACTAAATATTTAATAAGAACTGCTGCGGGGTTTGTTGATTTAGTACGTTCTTTTGTAGACATACTTTCCTTCTATGCAACCGCGACCCATGTCAGCCATTATTTAATCTTTTTCAAGTGGTGTGCTACGTTCTGCGACCCAGATCAGCCATTTTTTAATGTTTATTAAATAGTTGACCTACGATCTACGACCCAAGTCAGCCAATACTTAAAACAATTTAAGTCGTTGAGCTACGATCTGCGACCCAGGTCAGCCATTTTTAAATGTTTATTAAATGGTTGAGCTACGATCTACGACCCAGGTCAGGTCGTCAGTATATTTGTGACAAAGATTATCTTACTCGAACCATAGTTCAACTTTCACATTTAAAACGTCAGAAGAGAGTTCAGCAAGATTACTCATAAGAGTTATCCTGCGATCACCTTGCATCCAAATTGTCTCCCTTTTAAAATAACCATTGGACAATGTTTCTGTGAAACAACCCGTATCAAAGATAATGTTTAACATATCAATCATTTTATAATGATTCCAAATATCTCCTTCGTATGAATTAGTTACCCCCTTGCAAACACCTCTATTTAGATTTCCCTCGAAGATCGTCCTTTGTTGCGAATGCACCCCTGCTGATGTAACAAATGAGCAATTACAGTATTTAATGACAACGAAGGTATAATAATCGTTTTAATTATTAATGTCGACCCTTTCACGCTACGTCTTAAACTAGGTATACGATTTCACAGACTATATAGAAACACATACTACATTGAATTTACTATGCTAGATAGTATTATGAAATGTAATTGATTATAATATAAAATGAAGACGACAACTTTGTATCATATTCAGATAGGTGCAATTATTTAATTGCATTGTCATTGATATCATAAAACAAACTTTGCAACTTTAAAGACATTTCAGTTTACATGTAGAGAGTTATAAATTCCACAAATGGCATAATATTGATCTTAAAAGACAAAAGTACTGAGAATGCCCTACTCCTAATCATGAATTGACGTAAAGTTTCATTTATACGATTATGGTAACACTCTAAAAAAAACTATACTGACCGTTCCCATAGAAAGGATTGAAAGCTATTTTGAATTTGTTTGGGTTTTCAATCTTCTTTCCTTTCATTAACAATTCTTCCGTGAATGTCATGTTTATGTAGCAGAGAATTTCAGGATGTGTATGATATGGAGTAATCTCCCCATTGATCAAGTCTCGTACGTTAAGGAAGAAACTTCCGGGTGCAGATTTGGAATAATGTCCCCCACCTCCACCTAGCGCATGGTTTTAATATGGAGAAGTGAACAAAGTCACACGGACTGAGCTCGAGAACAAAAGCTGGATGATTTATTTAGATAAATTTTACATCCATCAGAAATGCTTTGCTTTTTTGTGGCTTGGCAGAGTTGTCATGAATCCGGTGACGATCACGTAGGCACGTCTTTGGATGAACTTTGTTTATGCCTTTTCTTAACAATTAGTAGCGGTTTGTCTCTATAGAACTGACGTTTTTAATCGGGTTGTAAATGTCAACTGCAGGTCCCTTAGATTTAAAGTTAATACAATACATACCATTATGGCTTTTTAAGGACTTCATCACTAATGAGCTGCGTCTGGCAGATAAACCATGACATTAAAGGCCTCATTTCACGTCTTTGTCTCTCTTGTATATAATGCTTTTTACTCAAAAGAGTTCCCATAACAACTGGATGTTTTCCTTGAGAATATGCTTTGCAGGTATTTGTTTGGAAGGGCCCACTTTAATGTATGCCTTCTTAACATATTATCGTCGTCTTTCATAAATCCGTATACACATAGACAATACATTTGATTACTACTTATACCATACGTGATAACCCAGAATCGGTGAATTCGATTCCAATACAAGTATGCATGCTGATTCCAGGTTTTCCTTCCATGAACGTCTTGTGAAACATGCATGTCATATTCCCACGGAAGTGTAATCAATATTAATTTTAGAAGGCCTCCTAACATAATAATTATGCCTAAATATATCATCACAGTGTAACGGAAAGATGCACCTGTTGATTTGGATCGACACAGGTCAAGAATCCATTGCGCTTGGTTTTCGTAGAGCACCGCATAGTTCGTGCTTGCGTTAAGAGAAGTGGACGTATCTTATTATTAATTAGTAATTTAGAAAGGGGTCGCATACTTGTAGTGTAGTCTGTACTTTATGGCTATATCAGCACACCACATGATACATATACATGTCGAACATTTGAGTGATTATAATTTGTTTTATTGGGATTTTACGTTGTTTTCAACATTATTTAAGTTATCACGGTCACAGTTCCCTTTTCCATGATCCCTAGGTAAAACACACCAGTACAAGTCTAGAAAAAAGTGCTTTTTTCAAGGGCACTTGACAATAACTGTCGTTTGGCGAAAGGGTGTCGAACCCGGGACCCCCGGTTTCAAATCCCCGAGGCTAATAACTCGACCGCGGTGGATTCCTAAGATAACTGCGATCATACATTGTGCAGATCGAGGATGATCTGTGCCTGCCCTTGTGGACGGATTGCCTGTTTGTTGTTTGGCACGTGGTCCCTAAGTTATATACTGTTACCAATGCAAATTCGATGCATAACATATACCTGTACACAAATAGTGAAAATCCGACTGAAATCCCCATATAATCATCTTCTGTTTCCTCGTGTTCACAACATAACTCGACTTTAATGTTATACAGCGATTTGGAATAACGAAGAAGCAGTATCTTGCATGTCAAATATATGTTGCACTATGCTTACAAGTACGACCAACTTACGATCTACTACAACAAGTGGTTGCTGTACGTTTTAAAAAAGTAATTGAACGTTTTTTACGTGTTGCCAATAATTGTCAAGCGGTCTTTAGACATTCTAATCGGCTGGTCTTTAGGTCGGCAAGTAAAAACATTAACTGGACGAACCGGTTACTCAAAGGTTTCTGTTACAACCTATGTACGTCCACTGATTGCTGGAAGTAGTAAACACATAGTTTGTCTGGAAGACCCGTTTTTGAACGCTGGTCAGTTGAGGAGCATTGGTTATCAACGACAACGAGATATCGACGAGTCACAAACCACTTCGCAGCTGGACGTTGTGTCTAAAAATCTTTTGTGACTAATTTATGTTTTCTTACCAAACACTTGCATATCTCGTATACAACGAAGCATCCATCACCACATCAACTCATATACGTTTGTTTGTCCCATCTTCATTTACCGCGATATTAATACAAATGGTTCATCAGTTCAAAGTGACCTTTAAACTCAATAGGCCATTTACCCCATTTCCAATTATTTCTCAAGGGGTTATGTAAGCTATACACATCACGATCTTAGTATGCGCATTAACACTTTTCCATCTGATGTTGTTCCGGGATTAAGCACCGCTTAACATTTTCCATGACTGTTTTATTGGAAACATATCCTACGTTATATGGCCATTTCCATTACAAAATTTTGATGACGACACTTTTATTCAATTTGGATTTTTTTTTTAAATTCAGAATCATTAAAAAATATTGATATAATTATTCATGAGATCTCTAGAGTAACACCGTGTCTGATGATTAATTCCGGAGATCTGACATTTAATTGATCCTTATCATTTTGATAACTCTCTCTTTAACTATATAACAGTGGTTCTGTTTACGTTATTGAACCATTATAGTATGACCGTTGCAGACATCCGCAGCCAGTCACCGATCAGTTGCCAAACACTTGACAAATGATCGTGACTTGGTTACAATCATTAACGACGAATGACTCTGAAGTTGCTGCTTACTAAAATATATGACAAATATAATGGAAATCCTTATAGCAGACAACCAATAGATATCAACTCATTCACTGCCAAGTTTCTCAAAGTCGTAATTACATGTTAAACATTGGACCACTCAAGTTTTCGTCCAACGCGATATTAAGAAAAATGTTATGTCTAATTGGCAAATAATGCAGATTTCAGGAGAGGCTGGACTTCACGAGCAGTCTCACATGAAACTGCATTGGTTGCAAAAGCGTTTAATTGTCTTTTGCAGTGAAAGGGTTAACAATGCGGAACAAATTAATGTTTAAGACCGTAATAATCCAATAATTCTTGTAGATTTGACATAATTCCAATACGAAATCAAAATGGAAATTGAGATCAAAGATGTATTTTCCTTTAATCAATTAGGCATTACATTAGTCACCCCGCTTAATTATACAACCATAGTCACCTCTTGTTTTTGAAAGGGTATTTGTTAAGGGTTTTTTAATAAATAAGAAAAAATAAATGAGTATGGAAAAGTATACTAGTCTGCATGGATCTTCATGCTGACCTTGATCTACATCGTTTGCAATTGTTGTTTTAAAACACGCATACATAAAGTTTAAATGTTGTGTACATATAAAGCTAGACAGGGGGTTAGCGCTAATGTTAACCATTTCCCTCATATAGACCCTTTCTGACGCCTCTGCAGCAGACATCTTTCTGAAAACATAGTGACAAAAGGAGAAATTGCACAAAACGTGCAATTTCTCTTTTTTCCACAATGTTTACCACTTTTAGTCATAGGTTATCCATTCAATTATAGAGATTTTCTATTTGTTGATAAAAACAATTCAAAGTCGCCTGCTGCAGAATTGTCGTATGCGGGAAAGAGTTAAGATTCAATTTTACTCCATGTTACCAAAATGGTACTTGGTATTAAGAGACGAACATACTAGAGAAGACATTGTTGCAGTAAACCCGTGGGGTGCCAGAACTTGTCGTTTCTTGTTTCAATTAACTTTAACAGGCACAATTGTCCTGGTATTGTCAGTACATATTATGTCACATTCAAGAATCTACCAAACTTAAATTACAACAAAGTCGCGACGGAACGGAAGCCAACACTCGTCTGGTCGAAAAGGGGCGTTGCTGTATAGTTGAATAATTATTAAAGCCAGAGTTATGTGACTTGGTATTGAAGCTCATTTTGATCCCGAGAACAGTCAACACGTTTAAAACAATTACTTGAACATATTGAACGGTTTTGAGTTAGACGAACTCAAGGGTTTCACAATAGTCCGACCTTTTATCTTCGAAAAGGTGACACGCTAAATACAACAACTTGGGCAACCTTCGTGTATGCATCGGTGTAATGAAAGTGATGTAAATTATAATAGATAAAATATCTTAAAATGACTTAGAAATATATTAAATGTTCGTTAAATAAAACTTTTAATATTTGTCGAGCGGCGATAGCTCAAGGCTTTCATAGGTTTCCTGTTGCATACGCTTACACGTGAGTGGGAGAGGGATACTTCGTGTATATGGTCGCTATTACATTGTAGTTTTAACGTCATATAACAACACCATTTATACATAAGTTGTGATATGCTTACGCCATAAAATGCCACTAAACCAGGCGCTGATTGCCTAAACCCATTTGGCATTTGGGCACGCGCTAGCCGAATGAACCAATCAAGTAACAACGTTTGTTGACTACTCGGACTGTTAGGATAATCAACTTCATTGTAGTTATTACAAAAGTGTATTATAAAACTTTCTAGATACTGATAGCTGATTTAATTTTGTTACAGACAACGAAAACATAATTTGTACATTGCATCTAATTCACAAAATGTTGACAATTGACAAAATTAAAAATGTGATATTAGCTTATTTCAATCGCATAACAAACAAGACAGCTACAATGTTACACAGTCCATTTTGAGAGCCGGGAAATAACGTTACATGGTCAGCTTCATTACGAACAAAAGTAATTATTTATAGTTAATTGAACAATCTAGAAAGACAGATACTCCTGTATATCTCTACCGAAGACATTTCACACGACACACAATCAAGGACGTATTAAAACATACCAAATTAAATGTTATCATGCTGTTTTGTAATTGTAGATTATTTTAAAAACTTTCGTTGCCTTAATATTTGAGAGGAGCTGCAGAGAAAAGGCAATGGTTACTAATGAATATCTAGAAAACTCTGCAAATATATGCAATTTGATCTAAATATGCACTATTCGTTAATCAGGTAAAAAACCTATGACAGACACTGCATATTTAGATCATATTGTACAGAGGTACAATTGAGTTTTTCGACACATATCAACCCCTTTAAAGGTTTGACTATATGTGTCCTCTCTGTTTTAAATCGTATTTTCTTTATTTCACTGACGTAATTTAAATAACGTAAAGAAACAGGATAAACGTGTTCACGGGTCAACTTTAATAACATCTTTGACCTTAGCAATTGAATTTGACGAGATTATTAACTTATACACAATGTAAATATAGGGAGGAGACAGAGAATATTATTGTAGTATACAACTGTCCTCATAAATAACGCCTTGTCGCCTAGATGTGTAGGAGTCGGAATGTCTTACTTAACACAATGGTTCAACGTCTTAGTAAAGTGTCTGGAAAACACGTCATGTAAATAAGATAAATGTTGTTCAGGCCAGCACTTGTGGTCCCTTGACATTACTTTATGTGCTTATATATTATATATGTGTGTGTGTCTATAGTATTTGGCTGACATTGCGGACAATAAAAAAACACTTACACGGTACTAAACAAATGCCGTTAGCAAAAACCATTAGCAACATGTATATTATTATGGCAGTTATCCGTTAGAGACGAATAATAATCAAGTTTGAACGACAGATTGTAGAAAATATTTTGTCTACAAATAATTCGTCTACACTTTTAACAAGCTCGTGAATTTAAGAGCAATTCACAATAATCATTTTATTTTGTCCTGTCTGTCTTGGTTGTCATGGCAATCTTTTCTTTTTCTGTAAATGGAAGCATTTTTTGTAATACAAAATAACTAAATTCGAGCATTCATAACATGAATATACTAGTGTGTATGCCTTGGCGAATGATGTTTCATAACTTTAATAATAATAAACAGATTTGTTCCAAGATACCTTTTGGGTAGCAAGGTGTATACATTATTAAAGGATGTTATCTTTAAACTGTTGATGCCTTGCTATAACTGTATTTTAAGTACTATCAGGAAGCTTATGGTTCCATCCTGAAAGAACATATTTATAGTATGACAGTTTCCCCTCAATAACTAAGAATCATGAGAAACAGTGTTGGGATATTTTGGTTTAACATGGTTTCTGTTGTAACACAATGTTTTTATTTTCAAAATATGTTATATTTTTGTTGATGCTTTTGTCAGTCACATTAAAATTAAAATTGTATACTGAAATAAGTCGATTCAGCAACTTTCTAAGACATTCGTGTACATAATTATATAAATGTGTAAAAAGTTGATCGATTAATAAGTAATTGTGACAACATATTCAAATTTGCTAAACGTAATTCAAGTTTGAATGTTGACGTTGTACAGGGCAATTCAAGTTAAAATCCATATATGTTCATGTAAAAACTGTACAACCATGTTTGAATCATGAATACATATATCAAGAAAACGCACGGATACATCAGGAGAAGAGAGTACAGTTCGAAAATTGTTGGTACTACGCCGATATTTAACTAGAACGTTGACTTTATACTCTAGAGAATAGGGACTGATTCTCTTACTAATGTTTCAGTGCATAGATCTTAACATTGTTTTAGAAACTGTTGGAAATATATAATATACACATACACTCACATAAGTATACTTACATATACACACATATGTATCAACTCATTTCGTACATTCGTAATATTGAGTGCATACGCTTAGCATACCAATACGATTACTGAGTAGATGAAGAACCTATTTATATATACATTAAGTAGCCATGCTATATGGCAGTGATCTGCGGATATTAAATTACTCATATATGCATTTACCTAAGTTTTTCTTAACAAATTCATCCGTTGAGTTCATAAGTAATACTAACTTGTACATACTGGGTCTATTGAAATAAAATGAACCGATGCATTGTTTTCTGATATGGCTATACAAAGGACACACCAGGATAAAATGGTACTCATCTTCTATATCCGAAGAATTACACAATAAGCACTTTCGAAAGGATCAATATATCCTTTGATTAGTATACCGTTCTGATGAGTCCTTTCAATGCATTTTAATTTACTAAACCCCCATATCTCACATGCATAATTCAATGTAGAGCCAACAAATGCATCTAACAGTTGGCACACAACTGAGGGTTTAAATTAAATCGTTTGGTATTATATAAAAGAACGTTTACTGCTTTTAAACCTTTTCCAACAAGTGTTTCTTGGTTTATAACAAATGTACCAGTATATATGTAGTTAAAGACTGCTCCTAAATAATTGAAATTAAATTGAAGGCATTTGTTTTATATAATCATATTTCATTGTGCAGTAGATCTCCACGTTTTCGAAACACCATTACTTTAGTGTTATCTGTATTTACTTCTAGACCCTATCGTCTACAATAATTTTCCAACAGAATAAGCAAAATATGAATATGTAATACTTAACCCTTTCCCACATGCATATGCATTTTGACGCAAATGCAGCAGACGACTTTTGAAGCAGAAATGAATGTGTAAGCCACGTGTGTCCTATTCGCAATCGAGATAAAACAATTTCCTATCGACGACATGCCCTTAGTTCGGGCAACAAGTCACTTAATTTTCGTTTTAATGAATGCATTTTATTAATTATATTAAGGATATCCAAGATCTTTGCCAGCTATCATGGATAAAACAATTAACTAAAGGTTTACAGTCTGAATATTCACTTTAAAAAGTAAAACTTCGTGTGAAAGAGCAGACTTGGCAATCTGGCAAATAGTTGTATTACCACGATTCCCCTTTTGACTGGGAAAACGGTAAAATACAAAATGTGATGTTGCATAAATACGCGATAGCTTAGAAGGGAGGATAACAATGAGATGATCCTCAATTGTTTAATTCTAGCTAGCAATAAGTCAAAAGAAAATTATTTATCGCAATAACTTTCAGATTCATTGTGGTACAAAGCCAATGTTATTGCCTTTAACTCGGCAGAAAATATAGAAGCACTTTCTGGTACACTAACTGTAATAACTTCGCTATCATACACTGCGATAGTAGCAGCTTTTTAAACCCTCCTTTGAACCATCCGTATAGATATGCTCAAAGTTATAATATGTATTTGTGATTTCCCTTTACCTGATATTATAAACATTGGGATCCGTGCTGGCCTTTTTATCAGACGCAAAATCATAAATGAGTGTTTGAATATTTAGAGTTCAAGGTGGAACATCCGATATATTTTGCTCCGCGGTGTCGTCACGATTCATTTCAAGTTCATCGATTTCAGGTCCAAATCGGATACAAAAAGGCAGTATAACTCGTTCCTTCTTAAAAAACATTTGTTTGTATAAAGGGTTTAAAACAACAATATCAGTCGGTTTAAAGGGTTATATTTGAGTTTTAAGTATTACAGTGCTAACTTTGTTGGCGTAAGTATAAGAATGTTATAACAGCGCACAAAGCTAGCCTTAAACCCTGATGATGAATTATAACAAGTTTTGCAATGGACGAATGCTGAGCCGTAGACGAAACACGCATAGTCTAATTTAGATGGTATTAATGACCTGTAAAGTCTCAAGAGGACTTTACGGTCAGCTCCCAAATCCATATGGTACACAACGTGCAAAGGATTAAAATACCTTTTACATGTATAATATTATTAATATAAAAGTCAGTTTTCGGTCAAATAATAGACCCAGATATTCAAATTCTAATAAACTTCAATACGTGTTAAATCAGGATTAAGGTCGTCTTTACGAAGTTGACAAAAGTAAATACATTTGGTCTTGATTTAAGAAAACTTAAAGTCATTTTCGTTTGACCATTTTTGACCATTCAAAACTAAAGTTGTCTTTCAATCGAATGCATATATTTTGATCTGTAACTAATACAGAAATCATCAACATATACAAAACATCTAATTCCAGGGTTAACAGATTTGATAAATCATGTTGATCAGAAAAAAGTATCACCAACACGAACTTTGAACTGACGTTCATTTAAAAAGCAGAAACGAAATAAGCAAAGACGACCTCTTATGCCAAAATCAAAGAGGTACATAATACTCTATTTTCAGGTAGTGTCATATTCACTTTCGTAGTCAGAAAAAAAGGAGAAAACTGGCTGCTTTTTAATAAATGCCTCTCTGATAAAGGTTGCAAAACGTATCTAATTATGCTTCTATAATTTTGAAAACCGACTGGAAAGTAGTAATTTGTTTGTTCAAACAAGTCTGTCGTTCACCATTCTTTCAATATCTTTACATACACATTTAGTTCACGAACCTATATGTTTGTTTTGTATCATAACAAATCGTACAAAGCAAATATTACTCGGTTCATGTTCTTATTAAAGTGTTTGTTTCTATATGCGATCAACAAATTGTTATATACTGTTTAAAGGGTAAATATGTCTATAGTCAGAATTCTTTTGTTTTTCAGAGACAAGATGCCAGTTTCCAATCCTGACCAATTGACAATCGAGAAAACACCAAAGTACTTTGTAAATAGTGAAGTCCCAGAGCGAGTATATCATATGTCAACTGATATTAAACTTATAATAGTTGTAAGAGACCCGGTGACAAGGGCCATATCGGATTTTACGCAGGCGGCTAGTAAAACACAGGACAGTATGACATTCGAGAGAAAAGCGTTTAAATGTAATGGAACTGGTCATGTGAACACGCATTGGTCGGGAATCAATACGGGGTTATACATCACACATTTAAAAAGGTGGCTACAGTATTTTCCTTACAAAAACATGCATGTTGTCAGTGGAGAAAATCTTATTAGACACCCTGCTCAAGAACTTGAAAGTCTTCAGGATTTTCTGAACCTAACGAGATTCATTGGGGAACAACATTTTTATTTTAATGAAACGAAAGGATTTCCGTGTGTTAAAAAGATTGAATCTCGACCTGATTTTCAGTGCTTTAACAGTAGGAAAGGACGACCGCATATTCAAGTAAAGGATGGGACTTTACAGCGACTTAAAACCTTCTTCAAGCCTTACAATAACGACTTTTATGAATTAATTGGACGAAACTTTGAATGGTAAGCGAAGATATTGGGCAAATGTAAGAGATAAAAGATAACAGATAAACAAGATCAGGTGCTTTTTAACAGAAGTGATCAATGCACATAAAGTCCTCAACTTGAAATTCCCCAATGTTAAAGTGAATACTGAAAGTTTAATGGGGTTTCATATGTGTATCATTGCATGCGATATCAGTGTAATGCATTAACATCCAGTTAAGCTGGAACAAAACAAACTCTAATCGTTTTAAATTCGCAATCGTATAGCGCATATATGTTTCAACGTGTCTTTCAGAATGTCCTTCTTTGTTACAATAAAACAGTTCCAGTATTCCATTGTTTTATAACATATGTGAATCACATGTTTATAAATGATTACTTGTTTCAATAACAAATAATGAGTAGTTTTGATATGTTTTACTTTTTACTTTTAATAATTTGGTGTTTGTTATCAAACGAATAAACATACATGTACATGTTGATATGGGCCAATATAAGTACGTGAGTACGCTTTAAGACATATAAGATAATACTGACGTGAGATGGACACTATCGGTATCATTCAACATCAAGCCACGTGAACAATATTCAAGGTCCAATAAACTGTCTTTCTCAAAATAATACACTATCGTAATCAAGGCGACGGTTTACACCGTCAGATTGATGGACGACGTATGACGTTCATCAAAAAGCCTGAAGTCAATTATCGACTAAATGAGAGACCAAATAGTGAACAATTTATCTCAATAACACAGAAACGGGTTAACATTGAATGATTGTTGTGTGTTTTACGCCGCTATCAACAACAACTAGTAAGTGCAGAGGCGGTATAAAACGAGTAAACAAATGTAATCAAACCATTACCATAACTCGGACCATATGAAGAGGAACAACTGTTAGATGTTAGCTTACTGGTAGTGAACTCATCTGTTATGTTCAATAAGTCTTAATTAACCCAGACTGTACTTACATTAAACTTATTTTCCACGTATTGTGTTATGTTGAAGCCTTGGTCCTCCGTTTTACCTACAATTGACACTTAGATGGGTGCTTTATATGAACGAAAGAGATATATAGAGAGAGACTGACAGAGAGACAGACATAGAGAGAGACATACATACCTACAGAGAGATAGAGACAGACAGAGAGAGAGAGAGAGAGGGAGAGAGAGAGAGAGAGAAAGAGAGAGAGAAAAATAAAGAGAGAGAGAGCTCTATGCACACTGTTTCTAGCGACATTGAAATCGAGACTGGAATCAGTTCCTATTGTTAAAGACTTATTACAACATCGGCAATGAATTACTTCGAATATGTCTATCTACAGTAGCTCTTCGTTACTGAACTATGAACACCATTTCAGGTTCAGTGATATATTGATATGTGTAGATTGTTTATACTGTCAACAAAAGAACATACACCTGTGGAATATTCTTTAAAAATGAATGAACTGGTTCAAGTTTAATCATCTTTACAATATCGTACAGCAATTTGGTTCGTCACTAAAACAACCAAAATACGGTAATTTGTTTTTATATCAACCTGAGAATGAATTTTATTTGACATAACTTTCCCAAGAGAAAGCCACTGTGCTGTTGAAATATGTCATTATATAAATAAAAAACGAATGTCTACGCTGTCAACAAAGGAAGGTCATGGAAATACGATGAATCCTAAAACTTCAAGTATAGAGAAAGTCGGTGTGGTATCGTGTCGAAGAAGACCGCTTTACACGTGGTTCGACTCCTGGATTAGGCATTTGTTATTTTTTTATAATAAATGAATTGCATTGTTATTTTCAGAATGTTTGTCAAATTATTACATCACATGAGCGGTTCAAACGCCTTTTGAAAACTGTGTAACCTATTAATTCCAACATATTGAGAATTCACAAAAAATGAAAGTTATCTGTTCACCTATTTCATGTAAAAAATCTTTTGAAAAAAGAGAAAGCATATATATAATGTTTAGAGACAACTCTGATTTTTTACAAAACCATGCTAGACGAACGCCTAAGTTGAAAAAGATAACTGTAAAATAATATTATATACGCATTGTCGATTTCGTTTTTATTCTATTATAAGTGATATAAGACACAATAGCCCAATCTTATTGTTCATTTCTTAACAAATAAATATTTTAATTTAAATCCATGATATAATTCAGTTCAAACAAGGCAAGAAAATGATACCACCAAATACCGTTTCAGTTTTGTTAAAACTTACCAGTAAATGTAGATACAGATGAGAATTGTTTTGCTTTGGTGTTAGAATTGGACTTTCAAAATAATTATTATTGGTATACAGCGGCCTTCTTTTGATTTTGATATGACATGCACCAAAGAGTGTGTTTACTATTCCCCGACCTCTTTGTAAAGATGTTTGCTATATACCCCATTCTGGAATTACAATATTGAGCTTTCAAATCCAATACTACTCAAAGTAAGGCCATAACAAAGTGCTATTGTGAAATGTATTTGATAACATTTTGTGATCGTTA
Organism: Clinocardium nuttallii; assembly: GCA_031471495.1. Classification (NCBI taxonomy): domain Eukaryota; kingdom Metazoa; phylum Mollusca; class Bivalvia; order Cardiida; family Cardiidae; genus Clinocardium; species Clinocardium nuttallii. The sequence continues at coordinate 15,897 of JAUELF010003954.1, forward strand.
AATCTTTGTCCAAATGTAATCCGTGATCTGGAGTAAGTCCCTTGCTGGCAGCTCTAGCAGTGCTTTGATTTCTCTTCGTATATATTAGTATATATGATGGTTTCATTCTGTTTCGCTGATAAACTAGATATACATGTAGTGTACATTTTTCCTTGTTCAAAACGACTTACCACTAAAATTAGTGTAAACAACTATTATTCGAATACAATATGGAAATAAGCAAAAAGACCGATGACGTGATTTTGTATCGACCTCATTGTCAAAGAATAATCCTTAAATAAATATCCTAATTTCTCTGTAATGCATATATATACCATGTATTCTTATAAAGTAGGACAGAAGCATCCGGTTGAAGTAGAATGAAAACGGATGAAATATTTTTGTGTGCAACAATCTACGTCTTCCTTCTGAAACCACGCATTTTCTTTGTTATCTTAAAAAATAAATATAGGCAGCAAACTGAACATGTGTGCTGAAGAAAATACAGGATGAACAGAACAAACAATGTTCACCATCTAGTCCCGATGGGTAATTTCTAAATCGTTTAATGTCTATCTTTGAGACTGAGAAAAGTTCCGACATTCGTCATTTACTCTGTTCATCGGTGTTGAAAGCCTGTCATCAGTTTGGCACTTTACAAATTGTCTATTTTGAAATGTATGTTTCAAGTTAATTTTAGGAAATAACGAAGATACATGATGGGCGTTTCGTGTTAGCTAACCATGAGATATTAGCGGCAATTATGTATTCGGATCAGATAGCGCAACCGCGTCGAATGATCTAGTTATGCACTGTTTGTCAATTGATCGCAACAGGTTTCAACAACAATCGTAATTAATGCTCAATTAGACGAATGTTAAGTATAAGGATTATGTCTAAATAATTGAAAATATTATCATCAGCACGATTATCAATCTGGCGATTGTGTGGCGATTTGTTTTTATCTTAAAATAATCTATTATATATAGTAAAGACAAATACTTTGAAAACGAATCATCATTTTAAATTTAAAAAAAAGTGTCATCCTGGTTATTCGCAAACAATTTACTGAATTTAGCCTAGTGACCTTGTTTTTTACCCGACATAACCCTACATTCAACTTAGATAACATCAATACACACATTTTCCACAATTAGAGTGTCCGCAAATATAATTTTGACTTAGTTGTTAACGAAAACATAGCATCAGCATGACAAACAAGATAACGCTTTTATAATATCTACAGGAGTTTCCTATGATTTGGCATCAATACCTATGAACTGTCAATCGAAGGTTGATAAAGATACACTGAATACTATGGACCCTAGAATGTCTATTAGCTATTTTGACGACTGACGGACGGACTTTATACAAAGGGTGATCACAATAGCTCACATCGAGCACATCGTGTTCAGGTTACCTTAAAAAAAACACCAGTAGATTCAGATAAATTATTTTGTTCCATTTTATTGATCAAAAATGATTGCAACCAAATGTTCAGTTATTAAAATGACACCATGCAATGTACGTGTACATTCATACGGGGAACTTGCTGATTGTTATCCATACGTAAAAGTGCATTAGATAAACACAAATTCTAGTCATCTGAAATTGTGAAAGTTTTAGATTCTTAATAGAAAAAAATTAAGTGTCGAGTTTAAACTAAACAATAAGAATAAATCAAATATATAGCAAACACATTAACGTTCGTTCGTTTCGTTCCCCGTAACAAAAACGTAATAGGAATTGTGATTGCAATGCCACGTCGGTAGGAAGATAATCGTGATTATTTATTTACATTTCGAACATAAAACATGCTGTTTTGTTTTAATTATCTAAAACAAAATCAACTTACTTAAACAAGATAAATGTAAAGTTATTTACTTTTAATCTACATTTTCTTTATCGGATGAGGAACTGCAAGAACTTAAATATTTAACTATGTATGATATGTTATGTACGACATCTACATGTACGAATGAAAGAGATATCTAATAATTCTTTGATGAGTTTAATTAGTCAGAGCCTGCAACTTTGAGTGGACATTTCTTGATAAAGAACATATGTTTATACTAACACACCTTAGATGAACATTCGTGGCTAGTTATTTGTATATACTTTAAGCAGTACAATATATATTTGAGTGCCCACGAATATAGTCATATTACCTTCGACCTCTTTTTGTGTCATTGGCATTGCATCAAGCTGTTTATTAGTACATTTTTAGTCAGTTATCGCAAAATCTTTAAAACGAAACATTGTCAAATGGCATCTGACATCTATAATTGAGACATTGTCAAATGACAGTTGTCATCTATAATTGCGACCATGGCCGTGGACCAAGCTGGTTGTTACATTTGCAGTGATGTCCAATCTTTCAAGGGGTTCAATCAATATTGAGCGGACACAAAATATATTTAT
>JAUELF010004060.1:0-18292 GCA_031471495.1 Clinocardium nuttallii
TTTATAGTAACACTTATAGATCCAGTGACAATAGTTATTTATAGTAACACTTATAGATCCAGTGACAATAGTTATTTATAGTAACACTTATAGATCCAGTGACAATAGTTATTTATAGTAACACTTATAGATCCAGTGACAATAGTTATTTATAGTAACACTTATAGATCCAGTGACAATAGTTATTTCTAGTAACACTTATAGATCCAGTGACAATAGTTATTTATAGTAACACTTATAGATCCAGTGACAATAGTTATGGATCAGCCTGTGTGAAAGGATTTGGGTGAAAGTCTGGATTTTCACACCAATACTCCGCGCCACACACTTTCCAAGCAAGCAACTGGCTGTTTTTCTACATAGACTGTTAGCCCATTGGTGAAAGACGAATGACGCTTGTCTCAGGGACCTTTGTCAAACGTCAGAACGATTGGCGGCCGAGCTGGGGTTCGAACTCATAACCCCTAGATTGACAGCCCGTTACTACCGAACGAGCTAAATAAGACATTGTAATGGTTAGGAAAACACAAATAAAGATCGAAGACAATTTAAGCAGCGAATAGTTATCTTTAATACTACCGATCTACAGTTGTAAAAAATGGAAAGCAACATAAAATACAAGAACGTTAAAAGTGAGCCGTCCCTCTATAAAACCGGCAACATTGTTGACTCTGCGTTAATTATCGACCCTGATCAGCCTAAGCAGGCTTACCCGGACGGACACTTTTCGCCTCTTGCGGATTTTCTGTTTAAGGAATCATTACTTTAAACCCCTATCCCCCTGAGACGGAATGTGTTCGATACATTACACAGAGGCCACAATGTTGGGGTTTTTCATGGGACGGCTCATATAACAATACACATATACGAATATCAAAATCCTCTTCCTTCCACAAAGTCCTACAGATACATATACATTCAAAGATGTTGCATCTTTTTAAAAAAAAACTGTCATTTTAATAAGAGATAAACGAATTACTCTCATTTATTTGAAAATATGTCTGTTTTAAATTCGATTACAACAGTTCTGGGAAATGTCTAAATGAATAAAGTTGGTTTGGTTTTAAAAGCGACATCTATTCAAGGTTTATGATGTTCAGTAACGTTGATCTCCTCTTTTCTTACGTGACAGAAATATTTGTTTTGTATTTTGGCGCACCTGCAGCAGATGACCTTTGGCACAATGTGCTCAACTCTATTAATTAAATTATTAAACTCTCATACAGAGATGATTTTCGTATTTTTGCCTGGATATTATCAAAGTTTTCTGCATATAGTTTGTATGAGGGAAAATATATATAAATGATAAATAGATAAGAGCAAAATTCTTTCCAAAATACCGCTTGCGTATGTCTTAATTGATTTAAGAACATTAAATATTCGTTGAAGGGGGATAACACCAGTTGTAAAATATTTTTACTATAAAGGGTTATTCCCCTGTCGTTAATGCGTATCAACGTAAGTTTATGCAATCAAATTATCTTAGCTAAACACGTCACATGAATATCTAGAACTCGGAGATGGTACATGAACATGCCAAAACTATCGATAATTCGGGTCCGAATGTCGGATACAACTAAAAGCTTTCATTAAACACATCGTATTAACTTTGAAGCGGCAAAAACTATGAAAAATCTCAATAAACGAAAGTTAACTTATCAAATAGAGTTAAGAAAATTGTGCCTTATAGATAAAATTACTCGTGATGATCAATGTATCCTTTTACCTCAATGTTTTCAAAAGTCGTCTGCTGCATATGCGTCAAACGTGTGCCTGCATGTGGGAAAGGATTAAGATAATGTGTTCATATTTGCATTGAATGACTGTTCGGTAGGTTTCATTTAATTCCACGCTTACAGCATCATACATTTCCACGTGTGTTGTGTCAGATATTACCACGTGTAAATTGTCATATGTTACTACATGTGTAGTGTCATGTATTACCACGTGTGTGGTATCATATTTTACCACGTGTACATTGTCATATATTACCACGTGTGTAGTTTCACATATATAACCACGTGTAACTTGTTATATATTACCACTTGTGAATTGTCATATATTTCCACGTGTGTAGTGTTATATATTTCAACGTATATATTTTCAAACATATAAACGTGTACAATGTCAAATATCTAAACATGTGCTGTGTTTTATACTTCAACGTGTTAATGTCATATATTTCCACATGTGAAGTGTCAACTATTTCGACGTATATGGAATCATATAATTGTCGAGTGTGTAGTGCAATATATTTCCACGTGTGAAGTTGCATATATCACCAATATAATTTCATGAGACTCGAGTAATTTGTTTTCACGTAAGTAGTAGCATATATTTCTACGTGTGTCATGTCATGTATGCCCATATTGAATGAATCATTTATAACCGCGTGTGAAAGTCATATAATTATGTTTAGTTTCATGTATTTCATTTGTATAATTTCATATATGTTCACGTGTCCACAGTCAACCAATTCAACGTTCACAGTATCATATATTTCTAAGCGTGCAGTGTCATATATTTTGACATGAACAGTGTCATATATTTTGACATGAACAGTGTCATATATTTTGTCATGAACAGTGTCATATATTTTGACATGAACAGTGTCATATTTTGACATGAACAGTGTCATATATTTTGACATGAACAGTGTCATATATTTTGACATGAACAGTGTCATATTTTGACATGAACAGTGTCATATATTGCCACGAACAGTGTCATATATTGCCATGAACAGTGTCATATATTTTGACATGGACAGTGTCACATATTTTGACATGAACAGTGTCATATATTTTGACATGAACAGTGTCATATATTTTGACATGGACAGTTGACATGAACAGTGTCATATATTTTGACATGGACAGTGTCATATATTTTGACATGAACAGTGTCATATATTTTGACATGAAAAGTGTCATATATTTTGACATGAAAAGTGTCATATATTGCCACGTATATTGCTGCGTGTGTAGCGTCATACTAGTGTACAGTTTTATATAATTCCAATGTAACGTGATGTTCATTTGATTGATTGATTGATTTATTGGGGTTTAACGCCGTTTTCAACAATTTCTCAGTCATTTACGGCAGCCAGTGCACCTACTTATGTGTTTCCTCGTTTTCCATCACCAGTACTCCACACCACAACAATCTTCTCAAGTACCTGGCTGCTTTTCCACATAGACTTAGCCCATTGATGGAAGACGAATGACGCATGTCGCATTGACTTGGGTCAAACGTCGGAAAGAAAGTTGGCCAAGCCGGGATTCGAACTCACAACCCCTGGATTTGACAGCCAGCGTCGTTACCGAATGAGCTACCGGGACTCGTGGCCTGTGACGTACATGTTCACGTATACAACGCCATATAATTCCACGTGCTCAGTGTCAAAGTAACACATCAAGAAACAGAATGAAATCAGTAACACCAATGTAGCATACTCACTGTTATACAGTTTCAGTAAACTCTTTCCCTCATATAGACAATGTATGACGCCTCTGCATCAGACGCCTTTTTTTAAAACGTGGCGACAAAACAAGCAATTTCTCATTTTTGTCACCATGTTTTTGTCAACTCTATTCAATTATTGTTCTTACATTTAAAGGGTTTTTCTTTGCTTTTGCCTATACGTTTTCAAAGTCGACTGCTGCAGATTTGTTATACATGTACATTGTATGTGGGAAATGGTAAGAATACTTATACATGAATATGAAACACTATATATTAGATACGTTGACCATGTTGAACAAGAATGTAAAGCTTATCAAAGTAGCTACCTCTATGCTTAGAAAGACAACTTTTCTTTTAAAACACATTATACAAACTGCGGGCGGCGTGGCATATGTTTTATCGGTGAAGAAGGTTATATTCCTATGTATATATATTTGATAAAACGCAATACGGATTGATGCTTGTGTAGTCAATGTGCACACACACACACACACACACACAGATACAAACAAACTTTTATCAAACCGTACATTGAACATACTGGTTTTAGTCTTCATTCCATGAAAACACAATCAAACATGTTTTTTCCATAGCTTTCATGACATATACAAACAAAATAAAACATAATTAGAGAAGTAAACAAAACATCTTTACTTAGAGCAGAGACATATAAACTAAATACAGATATTAGACATTCGGGCTTTAAAAGGCTTTACGTTGAACAAAATGCGTTTTATGTCACACGCGAACAACGTTACAATGCGAGATGAACAAACCACGTGATACGTTGACGCATGTTTTTTTATATGTCTCTGCTAAGAGCACAGATTAAAATGATCAACATATATACACGTCCAGACACCAATAAAGGTGGGGTGAGCATGTAGGTGTCGAAATATATATACATATATATTGTAATCACAGATTCATATGATGAACACTTTCCCACATACAACAAATCCGCAGCAGACGACTTTGAAAAACATACTTTTTTTTTTTTTTTTTTGAAAATCCCTTTAAATGGAGGTACACTACTTGAACGTCAGAAAGCATATATATGAGGGTAAGGGTTAACGACCGTTCCTCCTCAAATAGCGCGAGATTTAAACTAATTGAACCACGGTACGTGACACAGTTCCTTCCTGTATGATACATCTCACAAACGGGCATGCGCAGACACGAAGTACATTTAGTCAATCCAATCTGGTACATTATCACTTTTTCACCTTCAGACTCATTTTTGATGCGTTTTTGCAATTATTTGCAATTTTGCTGCAAGTTTTATGTATGAGAGAAAATGCTACATTTTATTCAGTATGGTCGGAAAAGCCATGAAATGCTTATAATATTAAAACCCAAACATAGCAAATATAAGTAACATTTGGAACGTTCGTTCAAACCTTCTCTCTGACGCTTTTGCATCAGACGCTTATTGAAAACATTATGGCAAAAGGAGAAATTGCGCATAATGAGTAATTTCTCCTTTTATCAGAATTTTCAGTGATATTGTTTGTAGAAATTGACCATAGTTTTGCTCATGTGCCTTAAATGTCGTCTACTGCAGAATCGATGTATGTAGAAAAGGCTTAAAATACCATTTCAGAATATTTGATCATAAAATACAAAACGTATCAGATATATTCTATTGTATGTCTCTGATCTAGTAGAATTCATATGCTAAAAGAGGCTGTCTCACGATCGTAAGTCTAACAACTAAATGTGAGCCGTCCTCGAGAAAAACCAACATTGTGGCCTCGGTGTAAAGTATCGACCTGGATCAGCCTATGCATGCCACACAGGCTTACCTGGATATAAAACGTTTCGCCTCCTGTGGATGTTCTGTTTCAGGAATCATTACTCTATACCTCTATCCCCCTGAGACAGAATGTGTCAGCGCGGATCAGCCTGCGCGGACTGCGCAGACTGATCCGAGTCGATACATCATGCAGAGTCCATTATGTGTTTTTTTATGGAACGGCTCATTTACCAAGCTTGTTTAAGTAATATTTGAACAGTGCACACATCTGTTGAACTGCAACCTTTTTCGAAAGAATGGGCTTATAAATCTAATGCGTATATCGTGCTGATCAATTCGTGTTGAAACCCTGTTGTGCGCGTCGCATCATGAACTATATGTAGCAGACTTATGGGTGTTAAACCAGTGATGGTGACAGTTCTATTTGAGTCCCCTCTGACGAGTTTTAATCTAAACCCTTTCCCACATACAACACATCTTCAGACGACGTTGAGAATATCTGTGCACACATATGACAATATGTATATATATTTTTTAATCGAGTTGAATACAATGTGGCAAAAGGGTTATGGCTATCTATGAGCAATTTCTTTTTAGTCACACTGTCTCCAAAAGTCCTTCTTTTCAATGCGTTAAAAGGCGTCATTCTAAGGCAAGTGAAGTAGTAACTCTTTTACACCTGCAGACGTATTTTGACGCAATAGCAGCAGAAGACTTTAATCCTTATATTACTAACACAATTAAAACAAACATCGCTAAAACTGTTTATAGTTCGTCGCAAACAAAACAAATATAATTAAATATATTCATCTCTTGTTTGATATCGTATGATATTTGCTGGAACTATTTTCCAATTAGTTTTGCAATACTTGTCACGAAATAGTTTTAAGTAAACTTCATTTGTTGACGGGGAGGGGATATCATGTGTTACGAACATATGCTGGTCGTCTAGGTAACACATTATATGTTTTGCGTAAATGTTTGCTTTTTTTGAAAGGCTGAAATCAAAATCAATAGAGTTAATGGCTTACAGATTGGATTTTTGTTTGTTTTTGTTGTTGCTGTTTGTGGTGGTGCATTGTGTTTTACACCGCGTTAAACATTTGAGCCGACCCTCGAGAAAACCAGAATAATGGCATATGCGTAATGTATCGACCAGATCAGCCTGCACTGTCCGCGCTGACTGATCCGGGCCTACACATTCCGTCTCAGGGGGATATAGGTATAGAGTAATGATTCCTGAAACAGAAAATCCACAGGAGGCGAAACGTGTCCATCCGGGTAAGCATGTGCGGCATGCTTATGCGGATCAGGGTCGACACTTTACGCAGAGTCCATAATGTCGTTTGTTCCAGTAAGAGGTTCTGGATTAATTATTGATGACAAACATGAAACAAGTTCTTCATGGGATCGTGCCTTATCTGTTACAGTCTGTTGCTTTCGTTTGCTTTTATAACGTTTACATGACTAAAGTGTTTCTATCCATGCATAATAAACAACACCATTTTTGTTTTGTTTATTTAAATACTTGCAGACCGACTGATATCCAGCAATAAGGTAACTCCTTTAAGCTAATTTAAAGTAGTCTTATTTGGAAACACCTTCAGGATACTGGAACAAGTGAAGATACAGATACAACTGGACTTCTGCTCAGTCTCACTGGGGTACTTCTTTTGTTTAATCTACTCTTTTTAGGTTTTTCAGTCATATATGATGAGAACAAATGAATTTCCTGTATGCTAAATTTGTTCATAGGCGTTGTCTTTTGTATTATTTGATTTAATATTTTTTCTCAAGTCGAAAAGTATTTTTTCTGATTAAATGGGAAGTTAAGATAATTTTTGATTTAAAAAGGTAGTGGTTATTAGAAAAAGGAATCTTATTAAGAAATGATAGTTATTACAATTTCACTTGTATACATGTACTTATAAATGTGGCGTTTGAATAATTTCTTGAGTCGTGTAACAAAAAAAAATATAAAAAAGTTACAGACACCGGATGACTGTAAAAGATACACATCAAAACATTGTTTAGAAGCAGAATTTACTAATAAATGACATATCGAAGTTGAATGCACAAGAGCTTATTCATCAATATATAACAATCACGACGAGTTATAGAACAGATACGGGGATTGGAGAAATTATATTTCCGACTAGGTAAATTATCAGTTGTCTGTATTCTATGAAAAGGTGGACCGTTCCCTAGTGTATATATATATGCGCGACGTGACAGCACCATGCATAGCTACTTTATGAAGTACAGTTTATGAGCAATTCTGCGAGAACACCAGCATTGTGTACTTTACGTAAAGTATCGACCCGGACCAGCCTTAGCATGGACAGGCACGTCTGTGGATTGTCTGTTTCAAAAATAATTGCCTTATTCTTCTATGCGCAGGCTGGTCTGGGTTGATACATTACGTAAAGCCCACAATGCTGGTTTTCTTATGGAACGGCTTATGGAACGGCTTATATGCAGCATATACCAAAAGGATAAAGAAACGAACTAAATACCTGAAATAAGTAAATTTCCTCGGTCAACCAAACTACCAAATGTCGAACATAATGATGTTAACTGCGGTTATACATAACCAGTGACAAATTCATACGTAGATCATCCGCATTTGCTAATATGTATTGAATAGCGATTCCTGCAATTGTTTAAATTGACAGAATCCGCCCTGCTCAACATTGACGTGTTTAGTATATGTAACGGGTTTGGTCATATTTTGGAAACCTCAAAGCGTAGCAATATGTATATGATCCGTCCGCGAGAAAACTAACACAATGGCCTCTGCGTAATGAATAGATCCAGATCAGCTTGCGCAGTCCGGGCTGGCTGGTCCGGGTCGACACATACCGTGGTCTCAGGGGGATATATATATACAGAGAATTTTTTCCTGAGACAGAAAATCCACAGGAGGCGAAACGTGTCTGCCCGGGTTAGTCTGCGTGTCATGCTTAGGCTGATTCGTTCGATGATACTTTACGCAGAGTCCACAGTGTCGCATATCTATACACACAGCTTAAAGACAAACATATACACCAATGGTTCGTCTGCTTAAGTGTATTATATGATTATATGTAAAACATGTATGTTATAAAGGACACACCACTTGGTAGGACTCTTGTTTATTGATATGGCATTTGTATATTTGTTAATTTGATATTGTGATATACCCTACACTTAATATGTTTATAGTGTGTGTATGAACATATGGCCCGATAACACAATATCGTTTGAAAGGAATTGGTGTCTAACAACATAATACGATAAACGAAAGTTCAGAGGGGTCGAAACAATAACGATGCTAATACAGGATCAAAGTCAACAAAAACATGCTAGACATTCAGGAGTAAATATTTTAAACATTGAACGCATTTTCCCACGACTGAGAGATAGTGGAAGGGTCTTCGACTGACCGCAACGGCAAAACAGTGTATTCACACTGTTCACTTGTTCGAAATAATACTGCCACCGTATAACCGTATACATTACAAAGCAGCCATACACTGCCAGAAATAGTTTGTGCGAGGCTAAGCCTTAAATCGTTATGCCCGTCACTCTCGCACGTTGCACTTTATGAATAACTGGCGTAGTGACACTTGATCCCAGAAACCTTTAAACTGTGGCTGTGTTTAGTTACGGCGATCGACGTCTTTAAAGGGGACAGTTCGCCGATGATTACTTCCTTGGGAGAGATTATTTGTGTGTTGTCAGTTGTTCATTTCGGGGGTGAATCAGCTTCCTCATGCATTGTCCACTTCGTCTAAAATGTAAACATGTTCTCACCCGACCACATGTTGTGCCGCCGTGTTCACCACAACAAGGATGTACAGGAGTGGACACCATTCAATACATGTGTCCTCAAGTGTAGAGCTAATGGAAGAACTTTACACAAGTGTTCGACGACGGTTTGTTTACGTTTTCAATAAGCTGGAAATGCGCTAAAAGTCGATCGATTCTTGTGTTCCAAAATTACTTAGGTAGGTAGATAGCTGTATGGTCGACCATTAAGTCATTAAATATATATCAAGCAGTATCTGTTTGAGAGCTAATGGTTGTCATAATGGAAGATCGCTTATCGCAGAAAACGTATGGTTCATTGGGTAAAAATGCTTCAATTAAATTTGAGCCCGTTCATGGGATAATGTACAAATAGGCCTTTTTGAACAGTTTAAGTTCCACGCATTCTGACCAAGATCTACATTGCGCATATATAACCTTCATTATCAGCTTGTTAGAAGATTCTTTCAGATTGTTTAGATTCTGATAAAATAGAGCAGAATCATACATATCGTCTAGAAATATTCATTGTTTCAAAATTATCATCCAACCAAACAATATTTGGACACTTACATGGTATATAGAATTGCATATCCATTGCCTATATATGGACTGGAAAAAACGCCGGCTTAGCCCTCTATTTTTTGTATTAAGCAAATTGGCTTACAGGAAGCACGGTATTACACACTTCATGCGAGATTCGACCTTCGTAGGTATTACCATCCGTTAACAATGAACTCATCATGAGCCATATATTTGTAATGTCTGTTCTCTAGATGATTTGTTTGGATACTAAAGTTATACTTTGATAGTGTTTAATTTCATATGTTACCTACTGTATATATTGCGAAATTAACAATACATATCAATACATCATGTAAGATATATCACATCTTGCAAACTGATTCATAATGTTGTATTTTATATTAGATAAGGAGTCAAAAAGAAATAAAACAAGACTAGAGTTAAATTTGAGAGGAAGAGGTTTATGTGAGGTTTGATAGAATTGGGAAGTGGGGTACATGTGTCTTGAATTATGATTTGACCTACATTACTTCAATTTTCTATTGTTTTAGAAAAATATTGAAATTGTATAAAAGTGTTCCATTTCAAGTTTAAAATTTCTAATTGGTCTTTAAATAAGCCTTTTTCATGTTCTATTTTTTAAAATTTATTTTTGAAGATAAAGTATACACATGTTACACTTTGGTTACTGATTTGTGTTTGCCATTTAAAAAATAAATATTGTTTTACTAGAAGAAGAATGTAATTTAGTTTATGATTATATTACTATGTGAATTCCAAGGTTTCCAAGACAAACATTAGTTAGTTGCAATTTCAGGTTAAACCTTTTGTTATTTAGAAACGTTTAAAACTCGTTCAAAAACAGTTGGGAATAAGATCAGTGCCAAAACAATTGTTAATGTTTAATATTTCTTGCACAAGAAAAGCAAAGCTATGAAGATTTTAATTTAAACAATCGTTCGTTTGTTGGTAATATTCTCGTTAAGAACCTATATCGAAAGTTCCTTATCCGTGTCTAACGTTGACTTAAATGTTGTAGTGTAAATATTTTTCGAATTGAAATGTTCTCGCAATATGTTTTCCCATTTTTGTTCTGAATTAGTAAGAGTTGTTTGAATTCTAGTTGTATTGTATATACATACGTATTAATTCATTTTGTTACTAATTGTGTGTTATCTTCGTTAAGTAGTAGTTCAGCCAGTATTTCTTGTTCCATGTTAACTGCTATATTTCCTGTGATATTTTGGTATTTTAAAAAGTCCGTTGATTGTATATTTTAAAAGAACATGCATGTCGTAAAATGTTTTTGTATGGAAGTCAGACAAGTGTTCCCAACAGTTTATTCCCACTTCAAACCAATCTTCATAAAATAGTAAATACGCATAGCATTTTATACAAGAGTCGTTCCAAATAAAAACATAAAAATGTTATTTACAGGCATGTGTTTTTTTTTGTGTTCCATGAATTAAATATTTATTTTAGAAATACAATTTTAGAATAAATACTGTTTATATAAGTTTCGCTTGATAAGCACTAGAAAAGCAGATCCCCTAAATATTAATTTTTAAAGTTATACCTATAAATAGTTCCAATACACCAGCATTTAGATCATCCTGAATAACATTTAACCCAATTAACTTGCCTTTAATGATTTAACCTGAATACACATGTTTGGTACTGCAATTCATCCGTTTTAAATTCATTGCATCATGGAAATAATATCTGCTAGATTTGGTTATGAGTGAAATAGATAAACTTTGGTAAGGCAAATGCTAATATTAATTTAATGTACCCGTCCCACATTCACGATCTCCTCCTCCGACCGACCTAATGATAATAGAGCGTCTTGGTGTGATCGGTGAGTTAAACGGGGTTAACCCCTATCGCCCGGAAAGCATCGGGATTGGTCGTAACGGCATCGGGAAGAACGTTTGGTCGGGGCCAACTTTTAAAACTTGTTCATAAATATCCACAACTTAACCTCACCGGATTGAAGTAGTGGAAAAATCATTACATAGTCGTTTCGATGTCGAAGTGGACGTTCACCAAGAGCCAACAAGACCTGTTCTCGATTTAACAATACTGCGCTTTAATTATTCAAAGACCTATATTCACGTGACGTAAATGAGTGCATCACGTGATCAGGCGTGATTTCGAAAAAGTAAAAGCAGCTCACATGGAATCACCAAACGGGCGGTACCTGGCTTCCCTGTAAGTACCTCATTAAAAGGTTTAATCGAATATAGATCGTCAATTTTTTGAAGATGCAGCATCATCTAGAAAACAATTCCTTCCTGTCCTCAACAACACGATGAGCCCAGTACTTCGTTCATTGTTGGCCATGCAATGATGTGGGTATGGCTTCTTTAACCATGTAGGCACTTGGAAAAGGTTGATCATTAGGTGGTAGAGGTTACGGTTCTAGAACATAAACAGTGCATTGATTCAGAGTGGTAGAGGTTTAGGTTCTAGAACATAAACAGTGCATTGATTCAGAGTTTGGTAGAAGTTACACACGTTGACTACTCCTCAATTTGAGCAGGTTCCGTTGGCTCTAATGTTAACCCACACAACTCAATTCGTAGGCAGAATCAACAAATAGCCTTGTGTTTTCCATCAGTTGCTCCTAGGCAGCTTTGAAAGTTTCAGCACTGGGAAAACATCTGGGCAACCTTCGCACATGCAAGTTGTGTTTTGAGGCATTGAATAGTCTCTTGTCTATACACAGCAACTATTGCATGCATGACACAATATCTTATATTCCTGTTCTTTTGGGATAATATATTTGTTTCATTTTACATTTTGGTAGTAAGCAAATACAATTCCCAACGTCTTTGCATTTGTCCATGTCTTATTGGAATGAGTATTCTTACAAAACTTTATGGGTTTTTTTAGCAAAGTTGTCGGTTTTGGTCGTTCAATTTTAAACCTGATAGTTTACTTATATAATTCTGTTAGTGTATTAATCAAGGTAGTGAAGGTTAATTCTGAACCATCCGTACGAAACTTGCATCATCTTCTAACAAAGTTTGTTTAATATCCTGATTATCTTTTTTGATTCCTCTTTTATAATTATTTCGGGTATCATAATAAGATAATATTGAAATGCAACATACAGATAATGAGTTGACAACGGATATCATTGCCTAAGTCAATTCGATAAATGTCAGAAATGTACCATTAAATAGTTTGGATATTAAAGCCTTTATAGAATACTTTGTATAATATGTCTTCCTAAGGGAAGAAAGTCAGTAAACACTATATATGATAATAACGATAATTTGTTTCGAAGAGATTAAGTTCCCCCAAGCGAACATCCCGCTTATGTTTAGTGATACGTTCTTTAACTTAATCTCTTCGAAACAAAGATGGACTGCACTTAGATATCTGTTGAATAATTTAAATCTTGATAAAGACCAAGTGGTGGAAAACTTGTGAATTAAAGAGTTATTATCATATATAGTCTTTATAGAATAATTTTGCCCATTTAATGAAATTGTCGCCAAAATTAAATGTTACCGAAAATGTTATCATAAAACCCTTGTCCATGCTATAATAAGCCTTTTCCAAATTAGCAAATTTCTGGTATTAACTTTATATTTTCTCAAATATATCTACATTTAATGAAACCTGTTTGTAAATGATTTATACTTTGAGGTAAAATCGTATTAATTATTTCGCTATTGCGTAGCAATTTCATAGCCTGTATGTTTCAGGCCGATTGATCGCCAATTCAACAGGGTTTCTTATGATTCCCGTGTTTTGGGATGAATGATGCAAGTCCATGCTTATGTAGTGGTGTTAAGGAACCGTGGATTAATGCGTAATGTTTCTTATGTTTCCTTCAAAGACTGACCACAGTGTATTTGGATTACATGTATTGTTTTGTACTGTTTCGTTTATACATATAATTAGCTACATATTTGTCCTCGAGTAATGACGAGTAATTGATTTTGAAATATCCTGGACTTTTTGTTTATCAATTGCAATTGATTTCTTATACAACAGAGTGATCGGATGTATAACCAGGTTTATTTTCAACCTTTTTTGTATCATTTTTGATATATTCTGACGTAAGAAAGTAATCTAGTCTATTGAAAAGTATTTGTTTTGTATTTGAATGTCATGTAAACTGTTTTAATAGTTTTAAAAATCTCCATATATAAGTAAGTTTAAGTTCTTCTATATAATTTTATTTAGTTTTGTTCTGCACATTTTGTTAGTATCATTTCTTCCATTTCTTTCATCCAAATTCGATCTAAGACACTATTGAAATCACCCCTTACAATTATATTTTTGTAAATCTTAATTGTTTAGAGTTCAGTTAGAAGTTCATATAAGATATTTTGGTCCATAAATGTTTATAAGTGAGAACCAGTTTCCATGAATACTTATGTCAATACTCTTTAAACGTCTTCCTATTATTTTACTGAATCCATTAACTTTTATTATCTATGATTTATTTAATAGTTTAATGTATAGCAACACGTTCTTTATTTGTTTAAGATTCACTGAAATTGCATTCGAGTTTCAAGTCTGAGTTCCATGATATATCGAAGAGGTAGGCTATAGGAATTTCTTGAAGGAAACACACTGAAAAATCGCTGTATAGTAACCATTTAAAAAAGTGCAGAGTGTTTTACTGGTGATACAACGGGATGGAATGACGACAGTTGGAGGTACACGTCAAAGTCCACATGGAATGAAATGAGCCGTCATGCGAGAAAACAAACATTACCGACTCAGCGTAAAGTGTCGACCCTTACCCGCGTAAGCATGCCGCGCAGGCAAACTCGGACAGACACTTTTAACCTGTGAACTAGACAAACTGAAAGTACATTCATTCACCCAAATACCATAGACTCGTCGACCATATATTTCTTCCTATATGACAATGATGTCGTGGATACGATAAAATCCATCTTGCGTATTGGCAGCTATACAAACAGTGTCTCAGATCATTATCTTGTCAGACTTTCATTGAACTTGACAATTCAGAAATATACAACACAACAAGAAAGACCTATCAAATCAACGCGAGTAAAATGGGATAAAGTTGACAAGGAAGAATATGAAAAAGTCGTAAGCACTGAACTCACTAAAATATCATATAATGACATTGAAACACAAATCATACATCTGAACTCTATATTGGTAAACTGTGCTAACCAATGTACTCCAACCTGTGCTAGGAGAAATAGGAAACCAAAACTGCAAGTTATGACACAATATATCTATAAAGCAATCAACAGTAAAAAACATGCATTCTCAAGATGGAAATGGAATGGGCGTCCTATGGACCCAACGAATATCTTCCTAATAAACAAGAAACTGACAACCTCTATACTTCGTAGAGAAATCAGAACTGAGATAGCCAGACGGAAACACATAGAAAGAGATGAGATTATGCATGCTCGAACACAGGATAATAAACTGTTCCATAAACTGATCAATAGACAAAGAGGAAAATGTAAAAACTTTATAGATGAACTTAATGTAGGTAATCAAACCTTCAGCGGCAGTGAAATATGTATGGGATGGTATACCCACTTTAGTGAACTAGCAACCAAACAAGATAATCCTGATTTTGACAATAAACATCTCCAACAGATGGACGATGAAGTGAAAGTATTCTACAATGTATGCACTGAGTCTGAAGTAGCACACAAACCAGTCACGTTTGATGAAATAAAGTTCGCTATTAAATCTCTGAATAGAGGTAAAGCACCAGATATTTACGACATTGCGGCGGAACATATATGCTTTGGAGGCGAAGGACTATGGGTGTTTATTTTAAACCTTATGAACACTATTTTATCCAATAAGGCTGTTCCAAACTGCTTGAAATGTGGTATCTTAAATCCAATCTACAAAAACAAAGGTAGCAATAAAGACTCGAGAAACTACAGAGGAATTACTATTACACCAGCATTAACTAGGATACTAGAAGCATTAAAGTTAGAATTACTCCATATTTGATAGATATGCAGAATCCACCTCAGAGAGGTTTTACGAAGAACTCATCTCCAATGAACAGTGCTCTAATACTTGAGGAGTGGATCAGAATCAATAGCGATTTGCACAAACAAACCTACATAGCTTTTCTAGATGCAAAATCAGCCTTCGACGTCGTTGTACATTCCAACCTACTGCGAAAGCTTTATCACATGGGCATCGATGGTAACAACTGGACTATGACCAATAGCTTACATAAGGATGCTACAACAGCAGTGAAATGGCTAGACCAAGTTTCTCCTACGTATATCAACCAAGAAGGTGTCCGTCAAGGTGGTATTCTCAGTGCCGACATGTATAAGGTGTATATTAATGGACTTCTAGACAGAATAGAACTCTCCGGTCTCGGTGCATATATTGGGAGCATAACTGTTGCCGCCCCAACCTGTGCTGACGATATTGCCATTCTCAGCAAAGATCCTTATGACATTCAGAAGATGATCAACATCAGTAAAGACTTCAGTAACATGGAAGGATATAGATTACAAGAGACAAACAGTGTCATGCTTAGAATTAAAACCAGTAGGAAAGACTGCAATGACAATTTTAGCTGGACTTTAGAAGACAAGATAATGCCCGAGATAGAAAAGGCACCACCCATGGGAATTACGCGTACTTCGACTAATCAAGAATCTCATGCTGTTAATGAAAATATCCAAAAAGCACGACGTACATTATATAGTCTCATGGCTTCTGGCCTGCATGGTGAGAACGGAATGGACCCAGAAACAGCCTTATCATTGCTACAAACATAAAATCTTCCTGTGTTGATTTATGGTCTTGAGGTTATTGTCCCATCCAAAAAAGCACTCTCAACATTAGAGACTCAGTATAAAAAGATTATCTAGCAAATAGTGTCAATTCCAAGTAATACTGCCGATTCAGCAATCTATATGTTATCAGGTACCATTCCGCTCGATGGAGTTATACATAAGAAGATTATTTGGCAATATTAGGCGACTTGCAGAAAACTCTGTGGAAAGAAGATTAGCTATTACACAACTTGATTCTAAGTCATTTAACAGTCACAGCTGGTTTATAGTCATTAATAAATTACTTATCCTGTACGAACTTCCAGAACCAGACTTACTCTTAAACTCCATATATGAGAAAAATGAGTGGAAAAGATTAATTGACAAACATGTGTGCAAGTATTGGGTTGATAGGATCATCTCCCAGTCTGTATCTCTTGTCCAAGACACATACATTTGGAAGATCATTAGATGTCATCTAGCAATAAAACCATACTCCAAAAGTTCCAGAGATGTGAATAGAATACCTGTAAAAACAAAAATACTCACAGGAACATATATATTTATTACAAACAAACAGAGCGAAATATAATCAAAACGAAGTGAACCCACTATGCCTGATATGTGAGGAAGAACCAGAAACTCTTGAACACTTTCTTATCGCATGTAACGGACTACAGGAAGTCAGAGATCCAATTTTGAACAACTTCAACAATATATTACATGAACTTATCGGCATAAAACCAGGTGTAAAAGAACATTGTTTGCTCCAGCTAATTGTGGATTGTAGTGTAGTTGACGATGGCAGATGTTCGCCAGAAATTGTGAACACTTGGAAAGACTCCAATTCTATAGTAGACGACTATGTTATGCGCTTCATGCTATGAGATTTAAGAAACTAGAACTTATTCCAAACGCAATAGAAATAATAAAAAAAAGACAACTATCTAAGGACACATGACCTGGAAACACATAATTGGAAACCCACTTTTTTTCTTTTTTTCTTTATTATTATTTTTAAACATTTCTGAAAACAAAAGATAGTCAAATGAACATAAATATAAATATACGTTAAATATTACGATCACTGTGGTGACGGACATACACAGAAAAGGATTACTACACAAAAGTGTAGGTGTGCCTACAAAGGCAGAATATATTTTACAGAACAGAACAGAACAGAATAGCTAATGGCTAATAGGCATACTTAACAAATATGTTGAATGTCACTTTAGGGGCTCCGTACCAATGTGCCTATTTCAATTTCAACATAATAATCAATGTTAACTGTAACGAACATGATTATAAACGTATACCTATTCATATTGAATTCTTCCGAGTTACTCCAGTACATTATTAACCCTCCTTTTTCTGTATTACAAAGGAGGGCTGTTTTATACAAGTTCACATTATAAATGTACAACTTCATGCGTTCATCACTAGAAACTTGGGACGAAACGAAATACAAGTATTATTGGTGATCAACTAAGATTCTATTCACTGTTGTATAGTTTAATGAAAATGTTTAGCATTATCGGACAATTCCTTCCTACAGGTACTATCGTCTGAAGTATCTTTCTTTCGAGGGCATACTATAGTCAGGATGTTTAGTGTTTCATGACTCGGAAATATTATACCTATCTTGTTTTCTTCTATATTTTATTCCATAATACGTGTACTCCGGTTAAACAAAGGCGTCTGAGTTTTAGTTTAAAAATAGTTGGACAAAATCCGTGAGTCCGCGTTACTGTAACTGTCGTCTCTATATTACATTATATTTTATTATAAGGTCAAATTAGGCTAAATACATCCGCCGACACAACAGACCTGTGTTTGTGTAGAAATGAGTGTATACCATCACCAGTATGTATTGAATATATGACATTGAGTTTAACTGCTTTGTGAATGTGTAAAGTATGCACTGGAAATGATTGATTTGATCACTTTTAGTATTTTGACCTTGTTTGAAAGTGAAAGTAGAGAATGCTAA